>VDFB02000013.1:282523865-282620729 GCA_007258455.2 Sequoia sempervirens
CAGTCCTACACAACCCCAACCCACCTTCCCACTTTGATCTACAGATGAAATCCCACTTAACCATGGTCCACTTTCTATGAAGAAGATTTCTTGACCAAAGGAATTTCCTAGACAATCTTTCAAAATCTTTGATAAAATTAGAAGGTGCAAAAAGAACAAAGCATCTGTATAAAGGAAGAGCCTGCACCACAAACTTCAAAACAGTCACTCTGCCAACAAAGGAAATCCACCTACAAGTCCAATGATCGACTAGATTTTGAAAGTTATCAATAATCCCCCACCAAAACAATTTAGGAAGCGAGTGAACAACATGCAGGATGCCAAGATAAATAAAAGGAATAGTGCCAATTTGAAAATGAAGAATACTAGCAATCCTCATTTGAATAATCTTAGGAGTATTAAAGAAATAGATAAAAGACTTCCTTTCATTGATATGTTGACCTGAACCAGCCAAGTAACAATCCAGAATGCTACGCCATTTGATGGCCTCCTCAACCTTGGCATGACCCATGAGAGTAGTATCATCCACAAACTGCAAATGAGACTACCAAGAGGGAATATTATTTCCCCAATTCTACCCCTGAATCAGGCCACACTCCACCCGAGATCTTATAAACCTCCCTAAGCCTTTAACAAGCAAAATAAACAAGTAGGGAGACAAGGGATCCCCCTTGTCTAAGCCCCCTAGAAGCTCCAAAAAACTTAGAAGGCTCACCATTAACACTAAAAACGCTGACGGAGTGACACAACTCTTGACCCACTCAATCCAATCACTAACAAAACCAAATGCTCCCATAATCTTAAATAAGAAGGCCCATTTAACATGATCATACACTTTAGCCATATCCAACTTAATGAACATGTATTTTTCTTTAGAATACACCATAAAATGAATGGTCTTAGCAACAATAATGACACCATCCAAAATCTTCATACCAACAACAAAGCCCCCTTGTTCCTTTGAAATTAGCCTGCATAACCAAGGTTTCAGCCACTTGCAATCAACTTTGTAATTATTTTATGTACCACATTACACAGAGAAATAGGCCTAAAATTTTCCAAAGTATTAGCCCCATCCTTCTTTGGTATGAGGGCTAAAAAGTAGCATTCATAGATTTCAACATTTGTTTGTTCATGAGAGACTCCTAAACAACCGCCAAAAGGTCCAACTTAATCACATCCCAAAACTCCTGAAAGAATTTAGCAGAAAACCCATCAGGCCTTGGGGCTTTTCCTCTTTTCATTTGGAACACAACATCTTCAAGCTCCGATAGAGAGATAGGACTAGGCAATGCTTCATTTATTTCTCTAGTAACTAAAGGCAGTATGCTACTTAGAATCAAAGTTTCATCCTCCTCCACAGGAGGAGAGTCCTCAGACGACAAAGTAGAAAAGAAATGAATAGACTCGACCAAAATAGATGTAGAAGAAGAAAAAATCTCTCCATTCTATGCCAAAAGAGAAGAGATAACATTACCTTTCCTTCTATCCTTTATTGAGTTGTGAAAAAGGAGGTATTTCTGTCTCCATCCTGAAGCCACTCAATTCTAGACTTTTTTTCCAATAAATCTCCTCCCTTAATTCCCATTCTTCCACTTCCTTCATCGCAACAACTTCCAGCAAGCCAAGCTCCTCTGTGAGACCTTGATCACGAACCTACCTAGTAATCAAATCCAATTGAGTCTAGGCATTCTACTTTGAAGATTGTCAATTTGAATGTATATCGACTCTTTCAATTCTTTATACATTAAATCCACCTTGATAAAAACCCCTTTTCTAAGGGTGTGCTTGATAAAAGTGGTTTGGATCAACATAAATAACCTTCCCTAAAGACGAAGCAATAACATGAAAAGTTGTAACAAGGAAAAGGAAGATTGGGAAATTTGTCATACGGGCACATAAAGTTTTTATCATCTAAGGTGGAGAAGTCTTAGTTCCATGGTTGAAATACTAATAGAGATGACCAAACATAACATGAGCCATGCTAAAGAATAGTCTGGGCATGATTGACCTAAGAAAACATAAAAGGAATAAACCCATTAGTGAGGTTTTGAACAATATCTAAGCGAACCCCATCCAAGGCCCAAGACTTAGCAACCTATTCGCTTAGCATGCTTTCAGGTGGAGTTCTCCCCACAAAATAACCAATAAGAGTATGTTCCTCTAACCATTGATATGGACTATCAAATTCAAGGATGGGAAGAACCACATCCACTAGAGTTTCAATAGATATACCTCATGGAATACTTTCAATATAAATTTCCTTGAATGCTTGTTTGGAGGAGCCATGATTCAGAGTTGCCAAACTATCAACATCGACATGAATTGCTGGGTTGAAACTAGTTGAGGCCATATAAAGAGAGGCTTAAAAATCCCACAATAAATTTGGTATAATAGCAAAAAAAACACAAGGGAAAGCCAAGTTACTTAGATAAAGGACAAAACCCTAATAGAGCACATCCACACACCCTTCTTCGATACATCATTTAAAAATGCATGCCCAATTATTGTTATTTGATAATTAATCATTTCAAAAACTTATATGAAAATAAATTAAAAAATCAATATTAATTGTGCAAAGTAGACTATTTGACGTGTGAAGAGATATCTTAAACTTTATTAACAAAATTTATTAAAAAACTTTGGCTCAATTCCTCCATGTAATTAATTGCTTAACCAATGTGTTAGGTGAATGGATATCTTATATTTATATCTATCAAGGAAATCAAGAGACCCCCATCCATGAATAAAATAAATTAAAAATGACACTCATTACTTGTATGCTCTTAATTTTTAAAGAGATGTAATATTAAATAAGGTACACATAATTCAAAGAAACTTGTTACTGAACTCAAGATTCATTTGCCTATACCAGAAAATTACTACAAATTGAATCCATCACAAACTCAAAAAAAGGTTGAGTTGTGAAATAAATTAATATATGGCACAATTTTGAAACTTGAAAGAAAAAAATGTGACAAGAAGTGTGTTAAAGACATAAAGGAAAAAATATTTTTATTAAGGTAAAATAAGTGTACATACTTATTGGAATATGATTCTCATGAACATTATATTGAGATAAGTCAAAATATAGTTCATTAATGTTGGTACAGATAGAGATGTTATCTATCTAGTTAGCTTTTATCCTACCTAGGATAGTCCTATTCACACTATTTAAGTCTCCACTTAGGGACTTTTACATTTTTGACTCACTTCACATGGTTGAGACATGTGTCCTCATCACTTGAGACACCTATTTCATGCATACTTGCCACTTTATCACACACTTGTCAAGTGAGCTCACAAATGTTGCATATTTGGAGGGGTATTTAGTGATGGGCTTAATTTATGGCTAGATTTCCTTCATTAGTTTATGTTTTTTTATCATTTCAATAGCCAAAGTTCACAAACATTCCTAAGGCTTATACATCTTTTATACCTTTTGTGCACTTTAAACTAGACTTTAGTATATGGAAATGCAAATATGATGTGATGAAATTTGTATGAGTGAATGTATGAATGTTCATGAAATTCAATATGATTTTATGCTTAATTATGGTTATTAATGATGTGTGTGCTTTAGAATGAAACTAACCTCTTGCAGGTAGAAGAACTATAATTCATAGCAACTAAGATTTCTAACATGTAGCATAAGGACTGCAAACAACTACAGGGGAAAAGCTAGAATGACTACTTCAACTCTAGAGAAGAATGGAGGCGACCATTGAATGATCAACCATGAGTCACTACAAGTGCACCAAATAAGATGATTGAAAGGATCCCATTTTGAGTAGGATTAACCTATGATGTGGCATTTATTATGAAATAAGTCTCTATCATTGTGGTTAACCATTAGGGCAGAGTTCTAAGTTAGTTTATCTTCTTCTACTTTTCAATTATGGTTTTCTAGTACAAGACAAAGTCCTCTCCCTATTCTGAAGGGAGAGTGGACAAAAAAACATTATGGTTATGTTTTCAATCATAGGATGAATAAGGACCTTATATAGTGGGATATGTTGTGAGGAGCGAATCTAGTTAGTTATCCAGTTTGTTTTTTTATCACTGCTAGCTTCCTATCATTAGTTGAATAATGGATTATGTATTGTTGAATAAGAACTCTTGATTAGATTCTTGTCAGAGTTCAGAGTTTCCATGCAATAAAGGAGTCAAATCAACATCATGATTTGTTGATTAAATAGTAAGTATTGATATTTGTTGTGGAAGCAACAACTAAAGAAAGGGCCACTTGAGGTACTGCTATTGTGAAAATGATCATGAACTAAGCTAACCATGATTGAATTACTACAATTAAACCAAGTTTTTAGCTAATTAAGCCATGCTCCTAATGAAATTCTTGAAAAATTAAACTAAGAAGCCATTAAAACATCAAATATCAATAAAATGCTTGCAAAGGAAACCTAATTAATACATAAAACCTCATACCATTGGGGGATTGGTGTTTAATTGATGTGGAATGTCAGCCCTTTCCCAATCCCTTGGTTGAAACAAGCTTGAAGATGGATGCTCCAATGGAGAATTGATGGAAATTGAATGCTAAATTGGCTAAAATGGATGCAAATGGATTAAATGCTCATAAGGATTGCTCTAAAAATTACCATAATATATATTATCTCAATGAATGTGGATCCATTGCTCAAGAAATGGAGGCTATTTATAGGAAATTGAGTGAATCAATGGCCAAGATAGTTTGCTTAATCAATGGATGCAAATTGATGAGGAATTAGCATGGATCAAGAATTCAATCCATGGAGGATATTGGAAGTTGTATTAACACCATTTTCATCCTAATTCAACCCCTTTTTATTATTTAATTAAATAATCCTGATTGTTTAATTAAATTCATCATTTTCTTCTATTAATCAAATAATCGATATTATTAGGTTAATTCACCCCTTCCATGTGTTGATATTCATCCTGTTCAATTAAATAATGTAAATTATTTAATTAAATTCCCTAAGTCCTCTCATTTGATTAAATAATCTTAATTATTTAATTAAATGTCATTAATTCCCCCTTTTTAATTAAATGAGCTAATTGTTTAATTAAATTTCTAAATTCCTCCATCATGCACACTTAAATATTATTCTAATTATTTAATTGACTAATTTCTTTCATCCCTCCAATTTCTCCCACTTGCAAAGGAATATCCCCATGGAATATTCCTCCAATTCAAATTCAAACAATTTTCCTCTTAAATGGAAATATCTTGCGCATTCCTCCTAAATTTTAGGATTTGTGTTTCCTCAAATCAATCTCAACCATTGGTTAGTTTGATCAATCCATGTCAACTTTCAATCTCCTCCATGGATTGAATTCTTGATCCATGCCAATTCCTCTCATCAATTTACATCCATTGATTAAGCAAATTGATCTTGGCCATTGATTCACTCATTTTTCCTATATATAGCCTCCATTTCTTGAGCAATGGATCCACATTCATTAAGAGCATCTCCATTATAGTCATTTTTAGAGTGACCCTTATGAGAATTTAATCAATTTGCATCCATTTTAGCCAATTTAGCATTCAATTTCCATCAATTCTCCATTGGAGCATCCATCTTCAAGCTTGTTTCAATCAAGGGATTGGGAAAGGGTTGACATTCCACATCAATTCAACACCAATATCCCAATGGGATGAGGTTTGATGTATTAATTAGGTTTCCTTTGCAAGCATTTCATTTATATTTGATGTTTTAATGGCTTCTTAGTTTAATATTTCAAGAATTTCATTGGGAGCATGGCTTAATTAGCTAAATACTTGGTTTAATTATAGTAATTCAATCATGCTTAGATTATTTCATGATCATATTTACATTTTGGTGCTAGGAGGGCCTTACTAATCAAATTTGATGAATTTTCCTTGAGATTTCCATGTGTTTTAGATTTCAGGGTCGAGCGACAGATTTTTTTGAGGTAGAGCGATATAGTTGTTGCATTGCGACACATTTGTGTGTATTGGCATGCGATTGTGTGCATTGCAATACAATTATTTATTTTCCAGAGCGATGCATTTAAAATTTCTTTGTTTCTATGTTTCAAGTTTACTAGAGTGACACAGTTGTCATATTCCAACATAGTTGCTTTTTTCCAGAGTGGTGCATTTGTCATACAATGACTCATTTTTTAGATTCCAATGTAGTTGTAGGACTGACAAAGTAGCACATTTGTCAGATAAAATAGAGAATTAAATCTTCATGTTTACTTTGAACTTTTAATTTGATTTGTTCTTTGATCATTTACTGACTTGTTCTTTGCTTGTTTAAGGATAACTATCTTGTAGATTTAAGGTGGAGCATAAAATATTGAAGTGAAGGAGAAAAGTGCTCATTAACACTTGTCATGACATCATTTAATCTTTTCTTCTAAAAGTGTTCTTAAACACTCATGGAAGGATGACCTAACTTGCTGTTTATTTCATGCTTTAGAGTAAATAACTTTCAATTTGGGCTTAAGAACTTACAATGCTATGATTATTTCAAACTTGGCTTAAAATTGAACCAAACCCTTCACATTTACTTTGGATCTAAAATTGAACAATACATAATCACACTTAGTTTGGTGCTATTAAAATAAACATTCACATTTCTTTTTGTGCACTAAAATGAACCATTGTCTTCTTTGCTTGCTATGATTGGTAAAATTTTAGTGCGTATCCTCTCCCTTTGCACTTCGTGCGATCTTGGGTGAAGAGAAACACTCTTAGTTTACAAAAATTTTGAGTCACCCAAAGGCTTGCTATATATCCTCTCCCCTTGTGATTTGTGTAATCTTGGGTGAAGAGAAATAACATTTCTTTCTTTCTTTCATTAGAGATGGCCTCCCTTGAGATACATCTTGCAATGGAGAACTCAAGGTGACCTTCAAGCATGTTTACTGGAAGGCTATATAAAGTATGTGAAAATGAAAGTAAGCAACATAAATCCATTGATGGCTACCTTGCAGGCCTACTCTCATGTGAATGAATGGGTCACTTAGGGGAAGCTAGAGACTTTAGTATCTTTCGTCTGAAATATACTCAGTGGTGTTCACAGTTTCACTAAAAACCTTTGTATCTAGAGGCCAACCAAGTTTTTCAAAATGATTCTTCAAAGTAGTGCATGGGAATAACATCGTTCCCAGAAGTTATTCACCACGTCTAATTTATGGTTGAGGCATAAGGATTAAGAGTTCATTCTCTTTTACAGAGCTAGGAGTATCAAGGTGGTACATGACCTTGGTATGTCCTATTTGACCCCTCCATAAATTTGGATTACATCACTCTTTTTGGGGTGAGGTAAGCCTACAACGAAGAAACGTACCTTTATTCCTCTAGGATTGTCATTCACTAATTTTGTTGAGATAAACTAGTGAAATTTATGGAAGAAGGTTCATGAAATACCCCCCTCACCCATTGAGTTGGTAAACACGTTGCTTGACATTTAAACTCAAAAACAAACATCAACATTGTCACAAAATTTTAAACCCTTTGAATATAATGGAGTACACTTGAAGAACACTATACCATTGCATGTCCCTAAGTATATATTGTTTTTATTAAAACAATATCTTAGTGGCTTCCTAGTATTTGGGTTCATATCTCTACTCATTAGTTCAAAGTTAACCTAGGGGATTGACTTTAGCATCTTGATTTTCACAAAATTTGAGCTTTGTGGAAAACCATTTGCTTAGTTGTAGACATTTTAGTTTCAACATATTCAAGATCTCCATGTGGTAAATTTTTTTTCACATTAATCAAATCTTAAGAGTTGAACCACATAGCAGGTACACCTTGGTCCTATTTTCCAAACATTTTGGCTACACCAACAAAATAAAATAAGGGAATGCCTACTTAAAGTTGTTTTTATTAAAACAATTTTGGGTATATAAGACCTTCAAACATCATTTCAAAGTTTTTTCATCAAACAAACATTGGTATTTTAAGTTTAAACACTCAAAGGAAAAGGAATGCATTTCAACACATTAATCTTGTCATAAGTCCCTCATAGGTCTAAATATTAGGGTCAAACATCAACCAACATGAAAACATCCAACATTTCATCTCACCAACAACTTTAAATTTTGGACAAACAAATCTCCTAGACCAATTTTTTCATCAAAACATCATCTAGTTTAGCTACATGTTTGGAAAAACATCCCTTTTCACACATATAGTTGGATTAGAAAACATCCTTTTGAACAAATTTATCCTAAATTCACAAGTCTACTTCTAGGATTTACAAGTTCATTAGTATCCTTATTAAACTCATATAAAAAACCTAAGTCTATCTTTGTCTAAAATTGAGAGTTCTTTATCATCCACATAACTCATCCTTTTATCATTTATAACATCATTGGTCCTAAATCCCTTAGAGGCTCACTTTTAGAAAAATTTGAATCAACTCAAGAGTTTCAACAATACAAATCCCATCATACTACTCCAAAAGTTGATCCAATTTTTATGGTAACAACAAGGTCAAAACACAAGAGAGACATGGAGAAAAACCAAAATTTATCTACCATGAGTGATTCAAACCAACAAAACCTTACAATGCAAGAATTTGATCCGAGAGGTTTCACAACTCCATCACAAAATCTACCACAACCTCCATCACAAAATCAACTTCAAACTTCATAAGAAATGGGGTATCAAGTAGAGGATGTTACCAATAATCCCAATGAACTTACCGCAAATGAACTACTTGAAATGCAACAAGATCCAAAAGTTCACCACCTTATTTAATGAAATTGAACCCAACCCAATACATGTTGACCTTGGAAAAAGGAGCTAAACTCCCTTCCACATTTTATTTGAATACACTTAGGGAGAAACCTTTGGGAAATGTTACATCTATTCCTCAAACATCTATCACACAACCCTTGATACAAAATGTTGTTCAATCCATCTCGTAACCATCCTCATAACATGTACCAAGTCAACCTTTAACCTCTAGGGTGGTTTCATCTAGTCTTGCAACTCAATGAGGAACTCAACTTAGTCTCACTCAAAATCTAGGGAACAACACAAATTTGGGGACTCAAAACACAAGCATCCCCCAAAATATCTTCATTCCATAACACACTCAACATCCAAACATGCCACTTACATCACATATCCACAACACAAACATGGCACCAACATTTCATGCCCATCCACATTCTTCAATCACAACAAATACCCAAAATGTTCCTAATGTTCAACAAAACAAAGTGAGTCAACCACCGAGTCAACCACCCAAAGTGAATCTACAAGGACAAGTGAACACAACATTGCAAGGTCAATTATCAAAACTACAAGGTCAATCATCACAAAACCATCCAATTGATCCCCAAAATCAAATGGTTCCACAACAAGGGCCTCAACATCAAGGAAATATATCAAATCAATTGGTCCCAAATCAAATCAATCAAGGTAATCCTCCAAATCAATTGGTACCAAATCAAGGTTTTCCACTAACATCACAACATAAAGTGGCATCATATCAAGTATCTCAACCTTTGGTTCAACATAAAGGAATCCCTCAAACAATGCAAAATCAAATGGGTCCTCAAACTTATATTCCTCCATCACAATCCCAAATTTTGCAAGGATTGATAGCACAAAAAAATAAAGGACAAGTTTCACAACAAACTCAACATGTTCCAAATAAAAATCAAGTGTCCAACAATCAAAATTTGATCACACATCAACCACCCCAAAATCAAATCAATCCTCCATCACAATCCACTCACAACATGATTCCCCAAAATCCACCACTTGTAGCATGAAATCAAAACATCCCATTAAGCCAATACATTCAATCAAATCAATTTGTCACAAATCAAAACACCATTCCATCACCACAAGGATAAAATGCTTTGGCTTATCAACAATCTACCACATATCAACAAGCTCAGTAAGTCTTGCAAGCACAAGCTCAATTGCAAGCGCAACAAGCACAAGCCCAATTGCAAGCACAAAAACAAGCCCAATTACAAGCGCAACAAGCTCAATTACAAGCACACGAATATTCCCAACAACAACAAAAAGGCTTGTATTACAACCAACAACCATACATAGATTCATAAAATGTTTTGAACCAAAATTCACAAGGAGCATACAACACACCTCCACCATTATTACCATTAAATACGCAATATCAAAATCCACCATACAAACCATATTACACATTCAACACGAACACACCCCCTTATCAAAATCTCACATACAATTCATCTACCATTCCACAATTCAACATGTATGCTCCACCACCAAACAATCCTCAAACAATCTTTCCTCACAAATTAGAATGCTTACACAACAAATTCAAGAAGTTGGGAAAACAAAGAAATCATATGCACAACAAGACTTGTGTCCATATCCTTTTGATCGTAACATTACAATGATACCATTCCCACCAGGATTTGAAATCCCCAAATTTGACAAATACAAATGGCGTGGAAATCTAGAAGATCATATCAAGGAATTTTACGTGGCATGTATGGAAGTAGTATACAATGACTCCCATTTGATGCGTCTTTTCACATGTAGTTTGGGAGGCCAAGCAATAGAATGGTTCTCACACTTACCTCCTAAAATTTGAAATTTTCACAAAATAATAGATTGGTTTGTGGATCACTTCTCCTATAACCTTGATATGGACGTAAGTTTGGAGGAACTATACACCCTAAAACAAAACAAGGGTGAATCATTTGCATTTTTTTGCAACGATGGAGGCATAGAGCTAGTAAATGCAAATGGAAAATTATAGAAAAGCAACAGATAGAGATCATTATTGCCAATGTGGACACAAACTTATCCTTCCAACTAAAAATTCAATGTGTCTCATCATACAAAGAGCTCATACCTAGGGGTCTTAACATTGAAAGATCCCTCATCGCACAAGGAGCAACACAAGCATACAAAGATAACCATCCATAATCTAGTTCCAATGACAAGCCCCGTATATGAGCCAAAAACAAGAACGTTACTAATGATGGTGTAGTTGACACAAAAGTGGTTTTAGGTGCTCTAAAACATACAAACACCCAACAAATGTATCTGCAACAAAACACACAACATCCAAACACACAACTGCAAAACAACCAACAATCAATAAATGCCACCAACACTCAAAGAGGACCACCCCCTCAAAACAATTACCCTCAATGATGCAAGTACATACCTTTGGGGGAACCTATTTAAGTGGTCATGCAAAAACTAGTGCAATCCAATCTCATCATGCTCCCTAATTATCAAAATTATCAAGAACCTCAAGTCAAACCACCATGGTATAATGAGAAAGATCTTTGTAATTTTCACAAAACTAAGGGACACAAAACATTAAGTTGCATAAAATTGAAAAATGTCATTCAAGATCTTATCGACAATGAAGACGTAACTATTGATCAACAATCCAAAAATTAAGACCTTAAAATATACAAGACCTTGATGTCGGACCATAGCAAGGGAAATAACAATGGAAAAGGGAAGGATTACCACAATGTAGGTCATTTTTATAACAATTTGGTGGAATCTTGTGACCATTTTATATCCATCATCACTATCAAAGGGCATAGTGTCGAGTGTGGAGTCACCACACATAGAGGAAAGGTCACTATCCAAGGAGTTCCATTGCAACCTAGGGCGCCACCCTCACTACCAAAGTCAAATCCCAATTATTACAGTCTCTTGGACCAATTGAAGAAGACCCCCACCCAAATCTCCATCTTGGAGTTGCTGAAAATATTTTCGGCACATAGGAACGTCTTAAAAAAGGCTTTATCATCATCATTCATACTTGACAATATTGATACCAAACAATTCCAGGATATGGTCAGACACATTACCACCCCTCATCTTCTCACCTTTTCTAAGCAAGACCTTCCCATGCAACAATCACATAATCATGCATTGCATCTTGAGGTCCTCATTCATAAAAACAAAGTGAAGAGAGTTTTGGTGGATGGAGGCACTAGTCTTAATATTTGTACCCTTCAACTGATCAAGAACTTGGGTTATTTTGAAGATGTCATTGAAAAGGTAAAAGGTGTTACTATAAGGGCATATGATGATCAAGAATGGGTTTCTGAAGGCACAATCAAAATCCTCATGCAAGTAGGTCATGTAATTGCAGAAACTAATTGCCAAGTTCTTGACCTTCACCTTCCATATAATATCCTTCCAGGTCATCCATGGATCCATGCCATGCAAGCCATAGCTTCCACTTACCATCAATGTGTTAAGTTTCCCTATGAGGATAGAGAAATCACAATCCATGGCGACCTCAAACTATTCTACTATTGCAAGAACTTAGAAGAAAAGTACTATAAGATCTTGCAAGTGCCTAAAAATGATGAAGTGCCAATAACCCCCTCTTTTGTGGATCCATCTACCCTAACTTCCACCTCTAAATCAAAGACCCCCATCATGCATAATATCCCTGATATCAAAGTAGTAATCAAAGACAATGGGTGTGAAGACTATAACTTGAAGGACTCTTTTGTAGTTGGAGAATTTCCTCTTTCTCCTAGATCTCATGGGAAGCCTCAACCTATTGATAAGGTATCTAAAACAATCAAAATAACATCTACCACTTTCACAAAGTGGGGAGAGTTGAACAAGGAAATTATTGATGAGGAAAATATCTTAAAATTGTTCTACCAAGATAATAGACCAAAGGCCGTTCTTCCAATGGAGGATGACAACAAAGGATTGCAGTTGATGATGAGTTGGGGATACAACAAGAATGACAAGTTGGGCCAAAACAATAATGGTTTGGTAGAACCTCTTGCTCCTGAGAAATGACCTAAGAATCTTGGTCTTGGATGTACCACGATCAAAGTGACCATTTGTGACAAAGGTGCTTCTATTAAGGGAGTTGAATCTTCCTCTTGGTTACCTACATCATGTAATTATACCATCGATGACTTTCCCCTTGATATCACATACCTATTTGAGGATACTTGTATATTCATGATAACCACTACATCCTTTGCTTCCAATAGCCAAATAACTGAATTGAAACTAGTCTACCCTCAACTTATAAACTGGGACCAACGAAGACCGCCTATTCTAGATTCATTCAAAAATGATGAAGCTATCTTCGAGTTCATGGGGCTATGTGACCACATGCCATAATGGGATCATAAGGTAGGTTTTGACACTGAACTGAATACCCAAGCTTACTATGGGGAAATGATTGGGTCCCTCAGTCACAAAATATAAAATATGAGAATCATGTCTTGATCCTTACGTGAAAACCACAATATGGCACTTTTTGATCATAAAATAGTAAAATAAAAGGAAACATCTAATGGTGAAAACCTCTCTAAGGTACTAGAGGATGAGGGATTCAATCTTCCACTTAGTGTGATACATGAAGAAAAGTTAGCAGTGCTTGCCGAGAAATCCAATCCAGTCAATGTATGGATAGAGGAGGCACCACAAATCACTTTTTATGCAAAATTACTCTTAGATGAAGAATAAAAGAACTTAGTAGCATTCTTGAAAGAGAGAAAGGTAAATTTTGTGTGGTATTATGTAGACATGCCAGGTTTTGATCTTGAAGTAGTTGTTCACCATCTTGTAGTCTATCCTCATGCTAAACCAATAAAGGAGAAGTTGAGAAAGATGTTTCCACAAAGAGCGTTGTTGGTCAAAATGGAATTGCAGAAGCTTCTTGGACATGGGATTTATTAGACCGATAGATTATCTTGAGTGGGTTTCAAACTTGGTACCAGTCTCAAAACCCACTGGGAGCATCAGAATACATATTGACTTTAGAGATTTAAACAAGGCATGTCCCAAGGACGACTTTCCTCTTCTTAACATTGGTATCATTATAGATTTGACTGTTGGACATGAGATGATTTCAATCATGCATGGGTTCTTAGGGTACAATAAGATCATGATCGCCAAATAAGATCAACATAAAACAACATTTACATGTCCATGGGGAACGCATTGTTGAAACATGATGCCATTTGGTTTGAAGAATGCTCGAGCCACCTATTAGAGAGCAATGATATTGATTTTTCATGATATGATTCACATGACTTTAGAAGACTATGTGGATGAAATTTTGGCCAAGTCAAGACCAAGGAAGGAACATCTAGAGGTGTTAGGGCCAATATTTGATAGACTCAAAGAGTACAAGGTGCAGTTGAATCCAAAATAGTGCAACTTTGGTGTAACTTTAGGAAAACTCTTAGGATAAGTCATGTCATAGAGAGGAATTGAGATAGATCCAACTAAGGTCAAAGATCAAGGCCATCTTGGATATAGAACCACCATAGACACTGAAGAAACAATGAGGTTTACAAGGAAGACTATAGTCCATTAAAATATTTATAGCACAACTAGTGGACAAGACTCATCCCTTTTCTCACCTTCTTCACATGGGGATAGCTTACAAATGGGATGAGAGATGTGATAAATCATTTCAAAAACTCAAGGATTACCTACTGACACTTCCCATCCTTATGCCACCAATACCAAATAAACCTTTGATTTTGTATATCTCAACTACATCAGTAGCTCTAGGGGCTCTTCTTGCCCAGCATGATGAAACAGGGAAGGAGAGAGCAATTTAGTACATTAGCAAGAATTTGGTCAGGTACAAGCTGAACTACTCATCCATTGAAAAGGCTTGCCTCACAGTAGTGTTCGCTTCTTAGAAATTTAGGCACTACATGATTTAACACAAAGTAAAGCTTATATCTAAGATAGATCCATTGAATTATTTGCTATCCAAAGCTACTCTCACAAGACAAATGGCCAAGTGGGTAGTGATCCTCACAGAATTTGATATAGAGTACGTGGATTGAAAGGTTATCAAGGGAAAAGTGATTTCAGATCAACTGGTAGAGGCACCTATCTATGCAGAGAATCCGTTGGTGTCTGAATTTCCTGATAAGTCAGTATTTTCCCTTAGCATAGTAGATCAATGGAAGCTGTATTTTGAAGGTTCACACACTCAACATGGATTTGGAGTAGGAATTCTCTTCATCACCTCACAAGGTGATTGCATTCCTAAGTCATATCAACTATCTTTCTCATACACTAATAACATTGCTAAGTATGAGGCTCTTATCACAAGATTGAGAATTGCAATATAGTGGAAAATCCAAGAGTTGAAGGTCTATGGAGATTCACAACTAATTGTAAACCAAGTAAATGATGACTACCAGACCAATGATGATAAGCTCATGCCTTATAAAAAGATGGTGGAAAGTCTCAAAGATTTCTTCATTGACATCACGTTCGAGCAAATACCCCCGATCAACAACCGAGCAACTGATGCTATGGAAACTATTGGGTCCTTGCTAGATATGTTGCATAACATTCTAAGTGTGAATTCCTTGTTGAGCACCTTCTCATCCCAACATTTGAGGTACCAGAATCCAAATTCGTATGTGAAATCGTTGGTCCCGATTCTCCTTAGTATCATGATTGATGAGCTCTTTTATTAGCTAGTTTTATGTTATCTTTATACTACTTATAAGAAATTCCTAAGATAATTATTCCTACAATATGCCATATTTTATGTTTATTATGCAGATCTTGAACTTGGTTAAAGTATATGGAAATGATGGTGTTGCTTAATTTATATGTGAATATGTATGAATTATTTTTGATATATGTGTTTAATCATGGTAGTTAGTGTTGTGCACTTTTTGCACACACACCCCACTTGAGGCAGGGACCCTCTTTTGCTTGCTTTTGTTTTAGGTCTAACCTTTTTCCCCTTAAGGGATAGGTTCCTCTGGGTTTTGGTTTTGCTTCACTTAGATGAATTAATGATCTATTTTCACTTTAGGTGCCTTTGCTTGCAACATTTTAATCTTGGGTAATGCCTTGAACTTCGGACTTTCACACAAATTTGATGGAAGCCTTAAATTATGCAAGTAAGGAGAAGTCTTGAAGAATCCGTCTCCTACCAAATTTCCCAAGGTGATGTTCTTTCAGAGAATCCACCCCTAGGAAAATTCCCCAAAGGTCTATCCTTTCAGAGAATTCGGCCCTTGTCGGATTTTCCAAATCCTTTTCCTCATCGCATTTCTGAGTTCTGAGGGGTCATGTCATTGCATTTATTACTTGATGGTTTCCATGATGGGGTGTATTTATTGCTATTTTAGGGATGTTATTTAAGCTCTTTTGTATTGCATTTTTATTATTCATTTGCAAGTTTTGAGAACTCTTTGCATTCCCCTACATTTGCTATTGGAAACTTGGGTGGTGGTATTAGGGTTTTCTGCATTGACCATTGTCTCGATCCTCAGGTCCATTTGACTCACTAACTTTTCCCTCTTTGATTGAAAGGTAAGAACCTTGAATCCCTCATAATTTTGGTTTGGTTCTATAATGGTTTTAATGATTTGATGATGCATGCATTCGTTGTTTATTTCCTCATTGTTGGTTGATCTTGGAGGTGTCATTTGCATTGGTTAGTTTGTTTGCACTCGGTTTGCTTGGATTTTAGCAATGAATGGTTGATTTTTGGGATTGTTCATGATGTCCTTTAGGATTTCTAGTCGTTCATTCAAATTTACATGAATTAGAGCTTCATTTCCACCACTGAGGGTTCCTCTTTTGAGTTCACTGATATGACAAGCTAGGGCACACAAATTTTCATGAGAACTAGGGTTTAAATCCAAAGTGTTCAAGTGTGATTATGTTAAGTTCAAAATTGATTCACCCTGATGGATAAAATGGGTGGTTTATAAACTCTAGTTTTATTAGTCTTGCCCTAATCCCAATTTTGGAGGATTTGATAACATTAAGGGCATGTTGTGATAGGGTTTAGTTTTGAATCTGTGCTACATTATAAACTTGTGCCTGAATTATTGCCCGGGGTTGCATCTAAATCATGATTAGAACTAAGAAACATGAATCAAGACTTGGGTTTTCTGAATGTTGAAAAAACACAAGCCAACGAAGAACTTTAGAAAATATGCCTGCATGCGGATTCTCTGAAGGTTAGTTTCTTTAGAAAATCCACATCCCCATAGCTTCTCTGAATCCGTTGACCCTCCAAAATTACAAGACTATACTAAGTGAAAGTGATGCATGAAGTTTACTTCCAAACTTGGTCTAAGGTTGGTTTCAAGGCCTTGAAAAGTATTCATGAGTCAAATTTCGGTCGAAGTCCTATTCTTCAGAAAATCCTCCATGATGCAGATTCTCTGAGTGTCCATACATTCAGAAAATCTTCCTACTCGCGGATTCTTTGAAATCCTCCAACGCTCAAAATTTCTAGACTTCTATTTGATGAGAATGAATTCTTGAATTTGGTCTTTTCGTTTGAATGGAAATGATTGCATGATGTTTGTGAAGGAATGTTGAATCGAGTTGAACTAGATTGATATTTTTGGGAAATCCATTTCCTTGTGGATTCCCTGATGGTTTAGATGTTCGGAGAATCCACTTAGGGGATGATTCCCTGAAATCCATCCATACCTAAAATCCCCGAAGAGGCAAATTTTTTGAAGTTTTGTGATGTTCTATTCTAAGGGATTTGCAATGAGATTTTTTGGTTTTCATGATGATTTGAAGTTAATTGTGTCATGTTTATTGGTCCTCATGATTATCTTGATGGCATGTTTGGATTTGATGATATGTTGAATTTAGTGGTAATTGTTGTTTCCTTCTAATAGATGCAGGTTGAGTCTAGTCCAACAAAGGGATCTAGGGAAAAGGCATTTGAAGTTGGTATTAAGGAAACTCAAAGTAGATTTGAAAGGATGAACTATGACTTCAAGGGTATCTGGCCTGAATCCAAGATCCTTTCAACATGGAGCAAGATTAGTGATACTAACATGGGGCATGTAGATTATGATGACTTCAAATAGAGAATGTTTGGAAATGCACCTTCCTAGCTAGCTCATATTATTACCCATATAGGATTGGCTAAAGTTGCAAGATTTCCATCTACATTGCAATATCTAGAGTTGGTATTAGAGTGTGCCATGCACTATGATTCTGATGGAAGGGTAATTGTTGGGCCTCAAGGGAGAATCATGGCTAACTTGACAAAAGAGTCTATAGCAGAAATTTTCAACATTGGTTCACATCATAAGCTAGTGAGGATCAACATAAAGGAAGCAAAATATTTTTATGAAAAGGACCCTGATAAGGCTTTATTAATGATGAACAATAATTGCATTGCTAAACCAAAATCACATTACTCAAAGTTTCCCAAGCAATTGCACAAGAGTGATTTTAAGTTGGAATACAATGATATGATTACCCTCTTGGGCAGAGTAATGGGATTGGAAGATGCCTTCATATTCAGGAATTGGATTTTCTATGTTATCTCATAAATTGTGAAGGGAACCCATTATCATTGGGCAGGTGTCATAAGTGATAACCTGGATGTGCAATTGAGGAATGCACAAGATACAAAGAGGTTCACCATGACCTCCTACCTTGTATATTTCCTAGTGAGGAAAAATAAATATAAAGGTCTGAGTTGTAGAGGAAACCTTGGCAACGATAGGATATGTGATGTTTTCCCTTAGCTCGAATTCAATACATCAAGTTATAGGAGGGTAAATGATTCCTTTTTCATGTATGTTACAAGATTGTTAAAAGATGCTCCACATGTTAGGATTTCGGCATAATCCATGGAATTGATAAGAAAATATGGGCAATGGTTTATTCAATTTCAAAAGTTCTCCTATATTAGAGTGCAAGGATCACCGATAGTGCCCATGAGATTGCCAAGATATCCCACCAACAAGCTCATTCTACTAGAACTAACTAGGTAGTTGGTGGCCTTTGATGCAATTGTAAAGGATATGCACAAAATAGGGCTTGGAGTTGAATTCCCATTGAGAATTGAAGTCATGGAGGCCTGCCCTTCTATCCAAAGTGCATATTATTTAGCAAAGGATATGGTGCATTTTAATTTATACTCATATACAAATAGGAATAAATTTGATCCCTATGGAATTTCTCAAAAACAAGTGAGTAGGGAATATAGGCACAAGATCCATATAGAGGACTACTAGGACAATTGCAGGGATGAATTTGAAGTGATTAGGAGAAAATGTTGTAGGTTATCCTTGAGAATGATCAGACTGCATAAAATTGCTAATGTTCCTGACCAATTAGATGACGATGAAGATCTCCTGCAACACCATGACTATGAACAATATAAGGATAAACCATTTCTTGCTGTTAATTAGTCTGAGGAGGAAATAGTTGATCTCAATGTGCTTAATACCATTGTTTTGAAATACTCCAAATTATGGGTAAAACATAAGATTCTAGAATTAGAGGAAAGTGGCACCAAATTAAATATGATTTAATGGGATATCTTGAGTCCCATTTAGAGGAAGAAGAAGAAACAACCAAAGATGATACAACTAAGCTCCCTTCAGAAGAAGAAGGGGAGAAATCACAATTCCTCATTAAAAGGAGAACTAGAAGCCAAGCCAATGATAAGGAGAAGAGGTAACCAATTTCCAAAACCAAAAAGTATTCAAAGGAAAATTTTGAGGAAGGTACTGAAGAGGCCCAACCCTCTAAGAAGAGAAAGATAATCACCATGGGTCAAAAGTTGGCCAAATCTAAAAAGGCCAAGGTCATTGATGAGGAAACTAGTCATACTAAGGTTGTTGATGTTAAAATTTCAAGAGAGAAGCAACAAGTGTATGTCAAGAGAAGTTCTCCTAAATAGAAAGAAACTCCTATAGAAGATGTGAATAAAGAGAAAAGGGTGGACATTGAAGAGGCACCTACTGATGACCTTACAAGGAAAATGGAGAGAACAGTTGCAGGAAATAATTCTCCTCCTACATCTCCAATGCAAAATGTACAGGTTGATAAAGATATTGTTGATCAAGAGGGTAATGTTGAATAGGAGAATATTCCCAATAATCCCGAAGAAGAGATACAAAATGAAGAGGCTCCCACACCCAAGGGTGGATAATTGAGTAATTTTAGGAAGCAATTGGAAGAGAAAGAGGCACAAAACAAGGAAGCAACTTCAGAAGTTACAGTGGAAATGCCTTCTCAGCCTTCGGTGAAGGAACACATTGATATATCACATATAGAGGATGAGAGTGAAGACAAGAATGATGAAGATGAGGAACAAAAAAATTAAGGGGAGGATAATAGGGATGCAGAGAATATTGAAGATAGATCTTCCAATAATCAACTAGAGCATGATGTTCCTCAAAATCATATAGAATTAGAACAAGTAGCTGCCCTAGAATGGTTGGAGAAGAGGTTGAAATAGAAAGCTATTATTGTGGAAGATGAAACTCCAGATTGGGACAAGTTCTTGGAAAGTTGGGGACAACCCAAAGAAAGGAAAAGGGCTAGCACAATTTATAAAATTGCAATGGATGAATTTAATAATAGGGTTATTCATGTTGCTACTCTTGAAGATAATAAATATAAAGATGAGGTAAGACCATTAGACTACAAGGTGCAAACTGTCAATTTGGGTCCTACTACAAACGAGCAGGAGAAGGAAGAATCTCAAGAGTCAGCACAAGCCATCCTCAAAAGATTGGAAAAGGATACCAAAGAGAAAGAAGAACTGCAAAAATAACTAAGGGAAGTACATAGATATGTTCAATATTTAGTGAAGGATCTTCTGTTTTAGAGGGGCTACTACCAAAGGATGCTGTGTTAGAGATTGAGAAGAAGAAAGTTTATGTGAGGGACACACAAGAGTGGTTGCAAAGTGTGAGCGAAAGAGATGATGACATGATTGAAAAAGTACTACAAATTTATGAAAAGGCATCATCCCTTTATGAGGACATGACACAATTTCTTGCAGAGTGTCAAAATCTTGATGACACAATCATCAGAGAGTTGGAAAAGGTATTTGAGGTCCCTACGGATGAATTGATCAAGGAAGTTTTTCTCACCAAGGAAAGCACTAGTAAAGCCATAAACTAGATAGAGGCCTTCAATTTCAAAAATGAGTTGAAGATGAAAGCACCAAAGAAGATATTGAAGGCTTAGAACAAAGTGAAAAAAAATTCTGATAGCTGCATTATCTTTCTGGAAATTGTTACTGGCAGAAAGAAACCTGGGAAGAAGAACTTAAATGTGGAACAATTGTAGAAGTGGTGGCATGCAATCTATTCTCCAGGTGATAGTGGGCCAATAATAAAAGATCAACTTGAAGATGCTGCAATTTATATTTCCAATTTGGATAGATATTATGGGCTTTATGGTGATTGGGAGAAAACCTTAGCTAAATATGTAGGAGAGTTAAATTCAATCAAAGCAAGAATTAATTTAATATCCATCCCATCTCAGGCCAACCTGGACTCAGTTATTTTAAAAGTTCAAGAAATTTCTAGGAGGGAAGGAGATAAAGATAAAGAGGAAGAGTAGGCCGGGCTATCTTGAAGAATGTATTATCTACATCGAGCTTACTTGGATGCAAGTTGGCCACATCTCAAATTTTGTGCCATGCAATGTATTTAATTGTAAAATTTCCTCTATGACCAACCTTGTATTATTTTATTACAAATTTAATTAGGGTATCTTGAAAGGTGTCAAGGCCAACCTATATGGTTGACCTAATTGTAAAACCCTAATTTGGGCCGACCTAACTTGAAATTGCTATAAATTAAGGTCTTGTACTCATTTGTAAGGCTAATAGTGAATAGTAGCCAAGAGCTGATAGTGAGTAGTGCATAGTTAGTAGCTGCTTAGTTGTTACATTCATAGATACTTGAATTTTTGTAAATTTTGGTGAAGCTAATACAAGTTGAAGGCATTGATCTTTGGTGTTCTTTGTTGTGTTATTCATTTGTGCATGGTTCTTGTGTCTCCTTTTTATTCTAAAGCATTAAGTAAGTTAGTTTATGTTTAATCTTAGAGCTAGTTGCAGTTCATTTATGTTCATGATAAAGTGTTTAAGGTGTTGCAGAATCTTCGGTCCACACTTTTAGTGATTTGCTGATTGTGGATTCCTGTGTAAAGCTAGTCCTAGCCCTTTTCCTTTCTTTGGGTTGTCCCTAACTTTCCATGAACTTGTCCAGATCTGGAGTTTCATCTTCCACAATAATAGCTTTCTATTTCAATTTCTTCTCCAACCATTCTAGGGCAGTTGGTTGTTCTATTTATGTATCTTTCTAAGGAACATCATGCTCTAGTTGATTATTGGAAGGACTATCTTCAATATTCTCTGCATCCCTATTATCCTCCCCTTGAGGAATCTTCAGTACATACTTTTAGTGATTTGCTGATTGTGGATTACCATGTAAAGTTAGCCTGGGCCTACTCTATTTTGCACTTAAGTTCAATTGTGAATGTTTGAATGCATGTTTAAATATTTAGAATTTAAAAATTACACTGTCTTTGTGATACTATGGATTTAATCTTGGTTAAGTAGAGATTGGTTTTGAAAGATTGGTCCATCTTGAACACTCTATTGTTTGCATATTTGATCTTAGGTTTTAAATCATATATCTCTCTTAAACCCTATATCTTTTTATATTTATTTTAAATTATTATTAGAGAAAGATTCACAAAGCATCACCACATTGTCACATTTGATGAAATTTGAAGCTTCCAACATTTTTTTTGTAAGGCCCCTTGTGATTACCAGAATTTTCACATTTATCATTGCGTTGTTGGTTGCATTTTCAAGACCTAACATTAGAGACCTTGGGGTTATTTCTTGAGGCTTGCTAATAGAACTTTACCTTTCAAGAGAGATAGAGTACTTGTATTATGTTTGAGTTGTTGTAGTGCTAAAAACACCATCAACAGATTGGCACTATAAGGAGGGCTGATTTAATAAAGTTGGAGTGATTTCTATCATCCATATCTCCATAAAGATTCAGAAAATAGACCTGAAATACAATAGGACATTTTCAAGAGCTAGGAGCCCCTACTAGGTCAAGGAGAACCAAGAAAGGGAAGGCATCATCATTGTCACCCATCTGGCCATTTTCCACATCTAGTTCTTCATTTGATTTTGAGTCCACCCCATTGAACCCACTCCTAATGAGCCTAGTTCTACACCCATTCAGTAGCCCCAAATTCCAATTGCTCAATCACTACCACCTCCACCACCACCAATTGCTTTTCTAGCTAATAACCCTTCACCCCTATCCTTCAATAACTATAATGTCATGCCCAAAAATCTTGAGCATTTTTGCTGCAAGTTCCATATTAATGATCCCAATAGGACTACTAAAGAACATATCAGGATTTTCGAGACTGCCCTGAAGGATAGGCAAATTGTTCATGAGACTGTGGCCTGTAGGTTGTTTCCCTACTTGTTGGAAGAGGAGGAATTCTATTGGTACAATCACTTACTAACTAGTTCTATCACTAGTTGGGATCAACTGGAAATTGCCTTCTTGCAGAAATTTAGAATTCCAGTCAGCCCTAATGACTTATACCACCAATTCATATCAATTAAAAGGGAAGTCAATGAACCTATAGGCTCATTTAACAATAGGTTTTATAGGGCCTACTCTCGACTGCAACCACCATATGCTGTAAATGATGCATAAACTAAAGAAGTCTATTATGAAGCATTGGATAGCCTCACCTCCACATTCATTAAGTGGAAACATCAACCCCCAGCTACACTAACTAACACATATGTTGAGGTAGTCAAGGCTAGCATAGATTTAAGGAAACATTTTTCTAGACCATTGCGTTCATTAGGACCTACTACACATCAGGACAAGTTCAGGGTTTGGGCCAAGCTCTGGCTAACTAGACTTCTTTGATGAACCTAGTTCCTCAGATGTCTTTGGTCCCTCATCCAGGTCCTCCACTAAATCAAGCTCAACCACTCCCTCCTTATTTGCAAAATTCAGGTCAGAAAACATTTCCCAAACAACAATCCAATATACCATCCTACTTGTAGCATTTTGAAGTGTCAAACCAATCACACAATTCTATACCACTACAAGTGAACAACGATAAGGATAGGCTAGATGAATTGACAGAGTAGGTGAAGAAGTTATCTACTGAAGTCACCTACCCAAGAAAATAGAATAGTCAAATATAGGCGACACAAAGGGGGATATAGTCCAACTACAATAGAGAGAATAAAGATTTTTTTCATGACCAAAGACAAAAATTTGAAAGAGGACAAGGTCAAGGATAAGGTTATGATAGAGGTCATTATTCAAGATAAAATTTTGATAGAATACCACCACCAAGATAGAATAGGGCTTGGAATAACAGACCTAATAATGGAGGAGTCCCTACACCACTAGACCAACCTAGTAATCAAGAGAAGACAACAAGTACAATCCTCTTGGCATAGGCTACTTTAAAAGGATACTGTAGACTTCACAAGACAACCCAACATTCTGAGTTTGATTGTCTTGAATTCCAGATAGCAGCAACCATTTTCCAAATGGAGGTCCAACTAGTTTCAGAAGGTGGAACAAGTGGACAAGAGATTGTACCGTCAGATCCGTATGATTCACTAGTGTTAGTATTGAATCACTCTCCTTTTTCTAGGGGTGAAGAAAATGGACCTGAGGAGGAGTCCACAAA
This sequence comes from Sequoia sempervirens, assembly GCA_007258455.2. Classification (NCBI taxonomy): domain Eukaryota; kingdom Viridiplantae; phylum Streptophyta; class Pinopsida; order Cupressales; family Cupressaceae; genus Sequoia; species Sequoia sempervirens. The sequence continues at coordinate 282,548,344 of VDFB02000013.1, forward strand.
AAAAATTATGAAATCAAAGCAGGTATGCAATGGAAAATCAATAGCTGAATTGTTTGAGGACAATGATAATGTTGATAATGGTCCAATAAATGAAGAAGAGCAGAGAATAGATGAAGTCCTGATGTTTCATCAAAGGACCAGACCATATGATTTGAGGAATAAGCCAGATGGTGGGCCCTTTACTATGTCTACACCTCCAAATAATTTCAACACTCCTCTTGATCCAAATGTAAGTAACAACCCCTCCTATCCTCATGTGCCAAGGCAATACTTCTCTAAAGGGGGATCTTCCGATGCTTCCAATGGTGATGCTGCTAAGGACCAGCAAGGAGGACAATTCAAGAGTAATCTATCTGATATGATTGTGACTCAAATGGGTGAGTACATAACAGAGGAACTGTTATGCCTTGCATAACCACCCCATTTTGTTCTAAAACAAAATAGGTCCCCCCTTTCTTCTTTTGTAATTTTCCTTTTTAGTTGTCTATTTTGATCTTTGGAATTCTTTTACTTTCCTCCTAATTTTGATTTTTAATCTATCTGATTTAATTCTGGTTCTGTCTCAGCTTGAGTTGGTTTTCTTCTTGCTAGAAATTCAATGAAATAATCATAAGCAACAAGATAGTTTGTTTTTGATATATTTTATATCCATTGGGGGCTAATGGAAGACTTTGTTTTGCTAGATCAAAACACACACATGATGATATTTCTTAGGGGAGCTCAGTTGGAAAGCATTCCTCAATCTAGTTGGTCATGAAAAATCAGCTAAGGAAAAAGTCGGCAAGACTTTCCTAACCTCTCACCGAATGGTGGCTTGGCTCTATTTGCTAAAGATCCAAAAGAGGTGTTAGAACTGCACAATTTTGATGACATTACATATTGTCCATACTTGCAAAGTTCCCAGAAAAGTCCCACCATGAGCATATTTTCCCCATATCTGGCCCTATGGCACTCTAGATTCCATCAAGTTCGGATACTCCACATTACAGGTCATATCGCCATGAGATCATCAAAGTCTCCCCGACTTATAATGCATTTTGCTAAGTATGCGTCTTTGTTTCCTGTCGGCAAGACCTCAGATATGTCACGGCGACTGGAGTTCACATGCAGTTACCTATCAGCAACACATCATTCAGAGTCCCGACAACTAGGAGCTTCCCATTGGTGTAGAATTTTTCTTTCAGGGAAGGGTCCCACCAAAGGTCTAAAGTCAGTGATAATTTTTCCTTTGGCAGGGGGTTTGGCCGATTGGCATGGGTCTCGCCGAAGGGAGTTGCATTTGGCGAAAGATAAAACCTTCGGCATAATGTCTGGCTGAAGAGGTGAGGTCTTAGAAACTGAGCGATGTCTTCCCAAAACGATAGGAGATCGCCAAAAGATAACGCTCTTGGTGAGAAGTCTCGCCGACATGAGGAGGTCACACCGAAAAAGGCCGAGCTCGGGGAAACTGAAGGAACTCGGGGAAACTCTGAACGATTGGAACGGGTTCGGTAAGATGTCTTGCCAACCCAATGATGTCTCCCCGACATGAAGAAATGGGCTTGCCGATAGAATGAGGACTTCGCCATGTGGTCTTGTTGATATGCTAAGGTCTTGCCGATAGCGGTGGGTTCACAAATGAAAAAGAGATATCGGTATAACCAAGGGGAGCTCACCATGACCTTGTGCCAACTAAAAAGTCTTGCCGAAAGGAAAACAAATTTTGAGCCAGAGAGGGATATCATCGCTATGATGTCCTACCGACGAGCGGCTATCTTGTCGATGTTCTTTTGAGCTCGATATGACTCCCACGACTCGCCGAAATGTCTCACTGACTGCCCCATGCTACCTTGATGACTACTGAAGGATGGGATCATATCGGGGAGACATCGATGGTGTCTCACCGACATGCGATGCTGTTTGAACCACTTTTGACTGCCTGAAAACTTGCATGGCATATGCTCGACCAATCAGAGGAAGCCAAAGAGTGATTCATTGGTCCCTTTGATTGATTGATTGTTCCTGGGAAAGAAGGCCAACATAGGGCAGACCAAATGGACTCCTTCTGAGAACAAACGGCAATGGATCGACTTAGGTGAAATGAAAAGATCTATAGGGAGGCCCGATGGTGCTTACAGAAGTGGTCAATGTACAAAGAGGTCCAGAACAGAAAGGAGGCCGAAGGAAGGAAGGATCTGTGACTCACAAGGGCAGCTGTAGTGACTACCAGCAAGGAGGTAGATTAGTATTAATAGAGGTATTCTAAGCATTCAAGGCAACCCCAATAGAGTTCGAAGGTGGACATGAAGACAAAAGAGTTAATGCTACAGTTGCCAAAAAAGAATCTAAAAAGGCTTCTCCTGAGGATAGAAATCCTTCATCAACATGGACAACAAGGCTTCTCATTGAATGCAGCTTTGACCCTCCTCAGAAAGATCTGAGAGCCGACCTTCCTACAATGAAGCAGATATTTTGTAAACCCTAATGCAGGGGGACAACGCATTCTTTTAGTACATTCTGTATATAAGGCATTCTTGCCTCTTTGTAAAGGTAGAAACTTCTACAGTTAGAAAGGTGGTAGATAGAGAACTTCTTAGTCAGTTAGTAGAAGGAGATAGAGTTGCACCTTGATTCTTTGTAATAGGAGTTTCTTCTATTTTCTTGATTAGGATTTAGATTCAGATTCAGAATAGACTAATGTACCTTTCAGTTTCCTTAGTGTAAATGAAAACAATATGAAATCACAGATTATTTGTACACTGGTGATTGTGCTAGCTTTGTAAATGTTGCTTATCTGTTTCATCAACAGTAGGAGCAACCGGATTAAAATCTATTTCATGTTGTGTTTCAGAATAGTGTTTGTCTTGAATTAATCATTTGATTTGTGAAGTCTTCAAGGAATGAAATGTTATTTTATGTTTTGTTTAAATAGATGAATTGCAATCTACTATCAAATTAGCACTGGGAATGAATACAATTGTGTGTGTTAATCACAAGTTAATCTTGTTCTTTGGTTTTAGTTTACAGTTCCTTGAAGCTAACAAGTTTGGTTAGTGTTGGATGAATCATTGTTCTTTTCTGTTCCAAAACCCTGACCTATCTTTTGTTGTTTCTTTAAAACCCCTGGTTAGATTAGGTTTTAATTCATGCTTGATCTTAGAACGATCCAAAAGCTCAACACTAGTAGGCCCCTTGAACATTACTATTACATTGACCAATTGAGCAACATCAGCACAGTTGAGAACCAACTACATAGACCTTGGGAGCTAAGATATCCAGGTGATCATCTTTCTCTTTCAGAAGAAATGGAGTAGCAATATTATGTTTGCATGTTGTTGTGCCAAAAGCACCGTCAACAGGAACTGGCGCTAGAAGGAGGGCCTAGAAGAGCAAACTGGAGAACACTCGGTCTTTCTCATCAGAGAAGCCCAATAGAGTTCTTCGATCAACTGAAAATCCATCACCATTAATAGAACTCAAGACCCCAACCAGACACAAGAGTCACAAGACTGGGGCAACCATTAGACCACCTTTATCAGCTCTGCTCACTCCACCAGGCTTTTCACCAATACCTTAGTGGGTACCCATTAATCCACCATCTAATCCATCTCAACTGCCATCATAGCTGGTTCAACCCATACAACAACTGGCTCAACCACCACCACCTCCACCAATGGTGTTCTTTCAGAATAATCCTTCTCCATTGGGGACTATCCCTGGAGGTTTTCATGATATTCCCAAGAACCCTGAGAAATTCTGCCCTAAGTATATTCATGGCGAGTCAAGGAGTGCTAAAGAGCACATACAAGCTTTCAAGGATGCTTGTACTAGAGCTCAGATAACTCACTATGATGTAGTCTATAGGCTATTTCCTTACTCCTTTGGGGACATGGCATACAATTGGTACCTTAATATTCCTCAAGGCTCCATTCTGACCTAGACACATTTGGAAAATGCTTTCATCAACTAGTTAAGGGTTTATGTGGACCTAGCTCTTTTATATCATCAATTTGCTACCATCAGGAAGGAACCAGGTGAATCCTTACCTTTATTCAATACCAGATTCTAGCGAATGTATAGGAGATTGCAAGATCCATATCTAGTCACTGAGAATAGTTCCATCCAAGCTTACTTTAGAGTTATAGACCCCTTGCTTGGCCTTTTCTTGCAAAGGACTTATCAACCAGCTGATATTGATTCTCTATCCAAAGTCTATCATCTAGCTATGAAGCTGCAGCAACAAATTAGTTCTCAACAAGCAGGCCTAGGAGGAGGTTTCCCTTCAATAGGATATCAGATGCATAGCCCAACTCCTCTATTCAATACTGTTCCAGGAATGTCTCCTTCCCACTATGGGCCTATATCTAAATTGCAAACTCAGCCTCTTGTCCCATTCTTTGCTACTAGAACTTCTGATCCCTTTCAACAATCATAGCTTCCTCAAAGTTCCCATGGTCATCAGATCCAAATTGGAACACCAAATCAGGGTGGTCAGCCACCTGCTGCTAAGAATGTGGAGAGTGAAAAGACAGTCCAACTTACAAGAGGTAGAAACCTTGAAGAAAACATTATCCCAAGTCACCAATGACATGGCTCAGCTTCGATTGAACCCCTCCCAAAACAATCAGGGTAGATATTAGAATCATAACAATTACAACCAAAGGGGTTATCAGGGCCAAAAATCCTCTAATCAAGGGCACCAAAACCAAAATAGAGGGTATAACCAAAGGCCAAACAACAATAGGCAATGGAATACAAGGCCTAATAATGGGGGAGTCTCTCATAACTATCAAGCAAATGAGGAAAGAACACACACTGCAAACGTGGCCGACCTGAATTTCATGACTAACTAGTGTAGGCTGCATGATACAATGACCCATTCTGAGGTAAACTTCCCTCAAATGGAGAAAGTTGTCAAGATGGCACACAAAGATAAAATTTCCAGGGGAATTCCAACAAAGGAGGTGACTCAGTAGAAACAACAATGACTTGTGATCTCTTTGAAGAGGAACCTTCATTCCCAAGGCAAGAAGAGAATGAACCAGAGGAGGATTCATATGATGTTCAGGCTTTTCAAACAAAAGGATGAAACTTCTTGAGGAATCAAAGTAAGGGGCCATTCACTACATCAGTGCCACCTAATCACATGGTGCCTCCAAATCAGAGTGCTGATAATAATCCTCCTCCACCAAAAGGCCCACCTGACTTCCATAATAAGGGTAATTCCTCTGCCATTTTCAAAAGTAATTCAAGTTATAATATAGAATTTGATGTTGTTTCTGAGATGTAGAGATAGAAAACTTCTTTTTCATTCTTTGACATCTTAAAGTGGTGCCTCACTCAAAGGGAGATAGTGCTGAAAGCTTTAGAACAAGCTGATAAATCGAAAGGAAAAGGCAAGGTTGCACCTGCTATAGACATGAATGCAGCCTTGTACATAAATAAGGTAGGTACCCCACCATTTCTCCTGAGTTTAAGAATTTGTGGGAAGAATCTGCATAACTATTTGTTGGATTCAGGGGCTTCAGGCAGTGTCATGCCATATTCTATATGTAAGAAATTGGGATTGGACCCTGTCCAAACTAACAAGAAGGTCATCCAACTTGACAAAACAAAAGTTAACGTAGTTGGGGAATTAAGAAACATACATGTGCAAGTAGGATCAGACCCTAGGATCCTAACCAACATAGATATTCAAGTGGCAGACATCCCTGAGACCTATGGTATGCTGCTGAGCAGAGATTTGATGAAGAGTCTAGGGGGGTATCTTTCCCTTGACTTTTCACATATGTGGCTACCATGGAGAGGAATTCCTACTCAGATTAGGATTGAAAGTGAGCCCCGCCTCAAGCATATTATCACAGAATATGATTTCCCTAATGAGGTAGCCTATTTCGAAACTAAGATAGGTGTTTATAAAAGAGAAGAAGCTTTAACCTTTTCTATTTTTGACCCTGAAGAACTACCCATACAAAAGCCCCCTGATCTTATGATTGATGAAATCAGCAGGCATTAGTCAGAAAACTATAGCAAGATCAGCTGGTCTTGGGAGAAGATGTAGATCTACAAAGTCTCCTGCTCCCCAATTGGTGCAGGGTACACTACCAAAATTATTCTGAACTAACTTGCCAACCCTGCATTGACATTTTAAATCATGTTTCCCAAGCTGAGGAAGCTAGCACAAGTTGCCCTGAGACCATTGCAGACCTCTTCTCATTTGAAGCCAAGGAAGCAACAATGCTAACCAGGGATAGGACACTTCCAAAAGTAATTCCTTCCCAAATTGAACTGGCCTCAGTCACATGTCTTAACCAACATACTCATAAGGAACAACCTCAAAGTTTATTTGACACCCCTACACTCATGGATATACCAAAACCCAAGGGGTTAACCAAAGACACAAGTGGCTATCAGAAGGATAGCCACAGGTCAAAAGATATAACTAAGCAGGAATTGGAGAGTGTATCTAAAGAACTTATAGAGCATCCTTTCCCTATACCTAATGCAAAAGATCAAGTAGCCCTAATGGTGACCTATCTAACTCATGCACCCATAACAACCTCAAAAGAACCAACCCCAGCCTATGATTAGCTATGGACCCTCACATTTGATGGATCCAAATCCAAGACAGGTAGTGGTGTTGGAGTTGTACTAACCAGCCCAAGAGGGAGAGTTTTCTTTGCATCTTATAGATTGCAATTTGGATGTACCAATAACGTGGCAGAATATGAGGCTTTGGCACAGGGATTGATGTTTGCACATAAGAAGGTCACAACCTTGATGGTCAAGGGAGATTTAGAGATTGTTATCAAGCAAGTACGCAGCCAGTACACCTGTCACAATAAAAAGCTGGCAGCATATAGAAACAGGGTATGGAATCTAATCAAAGACTTTGATGCCTTTGGGATTAGCTTAATCCCTAGAGAAGAAAATTAGATAGCTGATTCATTGGCTGTTGCCGCAAGTACCCTGGAACCTATGCAAGGCTCCAAGCTCAAGAAATTTTCAGTGGAACTAATTTCCACCCCTGCAATTCCTGACATCATGAACTTTCAAGTATTTGATGATGATCGACATATTCTGACTTTCTTGGCAAGCTCAGATGTTTTTGAGGGGAAAATTATTGATGAGTCCAATAGAGATCAAGGGGATTGGAACCCCAAGGAATGTGATACAAAAGGAGTTCTTAACTTAAAGAATAACAACATTCCCAAGGGAATGGTGGCCTTGGAAAGGATTTTTGATTCAGACCCAAGGGCTTGAGAGAAGATATCAACTGAAGAAAAGGGAGGTGAATACAAAATAGTTAACTTAGCTGATTTTGGTCCTGAAAGGAATGTCTACATAGGGAAATCCTGCCCTGAAGCAATCATGAAAGACATATTTAAGGCACTTAAGAAAGATATTTCTGCAATTGCTTGGGGATATGAAGACTTAAAGACATTCGATGCTACTATAATGACTCATACTATTCCCCTAAAGCCTGAAGCTAAACCCTTTCGACAAAAACAATGCCCTGTCAACGCTTTGATTGAGCCATTGATTCTTAAGGAAGTCCAAAAGCTGATCTCTACAAGGATAATCTTCCCTGTCCCCCATTCAACCTGGGTGGCTAACTTAGTCCCAGTTCGTAAGAAGAACGGGGAGATCAGGCTGTGTGTTGACTTTATAAATCTGAACAAAGCCTTAGAAAATGATAACTACCTGCTTCCTTCTCTGGATGAGGTCTTGCAGACTGTCAATGAATCCCAAATGATATCATTTCTGGATGGTTAATTTGGATACAATCAGGTAATGGTCGAGTGTGAAGATAGAATGAAGACAACCTTCACTACCAAATGGGGAACTTTTGCATACAGAAGGATGCCATTCGGTCTGATAAATGCTGGAATGACTTTCCAGCGTGCCATGGATATAGCTTTCAAGAACATAATCAGTAAGTGCATCATTGTCTATATGGACGACCTAACAGTGTTCTCTAAGGACCGATTGAATCATGTTGCGGATTTAGCCAAAGTCCTTGAGAGGTGTATCCAATATGGAGTCTCATTGAATAAAAAAAAAAAGCATGTTCGGGGTTTCTGAAGGGAAACTACTAGGACACATAATTTTTGAAAGGGGGATTTCAATCGACCCAAATCGAGTCGAGTCCATTTTGAAGATCACCCAGCCAGGAAGCAAGAAAGAAATGAGGTCTTTCTTTGGGAAAATCAACTTTGTGAGAAAGTTCATCACAGGCTTTGTTGAAATCATGGAACCATTGAATGAGATGATGAAGAAAGACGCCAAGATAGAGTGGACTGAGGAAGCAAAGGCCGCGTTCTCACAAGTCAAGCGATCCATCTCAAAAGCACTCGTGCTCACCAGCCCCGACTATCTCAGACCATTTTACATCTACTCTTTTTCCTCTGAGCATTCATGTGTGATTGTTTTAACTCAACGAAAAGGAGAGGCAGAGGAAAGGCTGATTGCATTCATGACCTCTCCATTCAAAAACATGAAAATCAAATATCCACCTCTGGAGAAGCAAGCTTTCGCGCTGGTTCGGGCTGTCAAGAATTTTTGGCATTACATCCTCCAGGGCCAAGTCGTCGCAATAGTTTTTGACGTGGCTGTGAAGTCCCTACTCATGCAAAGTGAGCTAGGAGAAAGGAGGGGCAAATGGATGGCCATCCTGCAGGAATTTGACCTGGAGATACACCCTATGAAGCTAGTCAGGGGCACTGGCTTATCTCAATCCATGGTGAACGCTGGCGACAACATCATCTGTCAGCAATACATGACCCAAACTTTCTCTAACGACCCCTGGTATGCTGATATCATTTGCTTTATGCTCAACAATCGATGTCCAAGAGAAATGAATGCCACTCAAAGGAGAGCCCTAAGATTGAAGAGTTCTCATTACATGCTCAAAGGAGGGTTGCTATACAGGAGGAATTTCGAAGGAGTATACCTAAGATGCCTTGATCATCAAGAGGCTAAACATGTGATATCAGAATTTCATGGGAAACATGTCACAGGTCATGGTTCTATAGATTCATTGGCACACCAGATCCTCTGATCTGGTTATTATTGGCCCTGTATATTCAAAGATTCCCATCAGCATGTGCAGACATGTCACGTCTGTCAGATTTCTGCACCAAGGGAATGCAATTTAGCCATGCCTTTGTAGCCCGTCTACGAGGTAAGGCCATTTGCCTAGTGGGCATTGGATTTTATTGGGGTGATTAACCCAAATTCTTCTGCAAGGCACAAGTTTATCTTGACTGCTACTGATTATTGCACAAGATGGATAGAGGCTATACCCTATAAGAACAACACCACAGAGGTAGTGATCAAGTTCCTCACCGAGTGCATCACTACAAGGTTTGGGGTACCCTTCACTCTCGTATGTGACAACGGCTCTGCTTTTTCTTCTGCTGAGTTTATTTCCTAGGCATATGATCACAAGATTGTCTTAAAGTATTCTTAAAATTATTACGCACAAGGCAATGGAGTTGCAGAGTCAACCAATAAAAACCTCTTAGGGGTAATTAAGAAACTGTTAGAGCATAACCCTAGAGACTGGCATACCTAACTGAGATTTGCATTATGGGTAGACAGGACTAGGATCAAGGCTGCTTTGAACACCTCACCATTCAAGCTGGTATATGGCCAAGAGCCTGTCTTTCCTATCCATCTGCAAATACCTATCCTTGAATTCATGCAAAAATTATACTCTAGTGACAATAGGATAGAAGTTAGACTAGCTGCTCTGTTGAAATTAGAAGAACAGAGAGATGCCACATTGCAACAATTCTCTAGACACCAGGCTATTGTCAAACGCTAGTTTGACAAAAGAGCTAAAATTAAAGCTTTTAGGATATCAAACCTTGTGTTGCTTTGGGATAAAGCTAGTGAAAAGAAGGGCAGCCACCAAAAATTTGACAAACTCTAGCTAGGTCCTTATTAGATTGCTAAGATCCTAGGAGAAAACGCTTTCAGATTGAGTACTCTAATTGGAGAACTTGTCCCATTGCCTGTTAATGGATAGTTTCTTAAACACTATTTTGAATCATGAAGTTGGCATTTTGTTGGGTGATGCATTTATATAAATAATTTTTGCTTGTAAATAGTCTCTGTGTGAATAATCTGTTGCTGCTCTTTGTGTAAATAATTTTCTCTTTGTCTGTAAATAGTTTTCTATTTGTTGGTCCCCCTGTCCTTTTGTCTTGTTGTTTGGTTTCTCCTTTGTTTTTGTTCTTTGGGGGTTTATCTATTTCTCTCCATCTTGGAATGGTGGTTGATTATTTGGAACATACTTTGGTCACTAGGAGAGAAGTGTTTTAAATATTTTCAGGTTTTCTGATTGGATGATTTTGTCTTGAATTCTTTGTTTCATGCTTGTTGTCAATAAGAGTTGTGAGAGTTTTGAAGACAAGGTGCAAAGTAAGTAACCTTCATTAGCTCCTCTGAATCTTTCACAAATCATTGAGAACATCTCCTCTTGTAAGGGTATATCTGTCCTAGGACTATGGTGTTGCAAGATTTGAGTGAAAAATTTGATTCCCAAGTGCTGTCTTGAGGCCCATGGTAGTTTTCAACCCAAATCAAATGTTAAGCATCTGACATATTGAAAAAGAAATAAATGAAATATCTGAAACTCTATGAGAAAACAAAAACAAAAAGAGAAAGAGAAAAGAAAAGAATTATCTAAAGAAAAAAGGGAATTCAATATGAATGGGTGATTCTAGTATCTCTACCGGGGCTATGGACGCCCGACTGGTAGTAAAGCAATGCTGTGAGGAAACTAGAGGTATCTCCGTCGGGGCTATAGATGCCTGACTGGTAGCGGAGCAATGCCTAGGATATCATTACATGACAGCTAAAAGGAATCAACTTATGTAGCTCAAATCTTGCACATTGTTGTTTGAAAGATAGGGAAAACTTTATGAAAGGATGATACACTATCAAGCATAAACATAGATTCAAGGCTAGTTACTGTTGGCTTACATTTGAGATTTTAGCTCAACCTTGCTTGTTAAAACTCACCCAATTGGAGTTGTGATATTCATGAACCAAGAGTTCTGGGTAGCTGAATCCTTCAGCTTCTTGAAAATGGTTAAACAATTTTTCCAGCCGAGTCGCCATTTGTTATGCCTTGCATAACCACCCCATTTTGTTCTGAAACAAAATAGGTCCCCCCTTTCTTCTTTTGTCTTTTTCCTTTTTAGTTGTCTATTTTGATCTATCTGATTTAATTCTGGTTCTGTCTCAGCTCGAGTTGGTTTTCTTCTTGTTGAAAATTCAATGAAATAATCATAAGCAACAAGATAGTTTGTTTTTGATATATTTTATATCCATTGGGGGCTAATGGAAGCCTTTGTTTTGCAGGATCAAAACACACACATGATGATATTTCTTAGGGGAGCTCAGTTGGAAAGCATTCCTCAATCCAGTTGGTCATGAAAAATCAGCTAAGGCAAAAGTCGGCAAGACTTTCCTAACCTCTCACCGACTGGTGGCTTGGCTCTGTTTGCTAAGGATCCAAAGGAGGTGTTAGAACTGCACAATTTTGATGACATTACATATTGTCCATACTTGCAAAGTTCCCAGAAAAGTTCCACCATGAGCATATTTTCCCAATATCTAGCCCTGTGGCACTCTAGATTCCATCAAGTCCAGATACTCCACATTACAGGTCATATCGCCATGAGATCATCAAAGTCTCCTCGACTTATAATGCATTTTGCTAAGTATGCGTCTTTGTTGCCTGTCGGCAATACCTTAGATATGTCACGACGACTAGAGTTCACATGCAGTTACCTATCGACAACACATCATTCAGAGTCTTGGCGACTAGGAGCTTCCCATCGGCGTAGAATTTTTCTTTCAGGGAAGGGTCTCACCAAGGTCTAAGGTCAGCGATAATTTTTCCTTCAGCAGGGGGTCTAGCTGATTAGCATGGGTCTTGCCGAAGGGAGCTGCATTTGGCGAAAGATAAAACCTTCAGCATAATGTCTGGCTGAAGAGGTGAGGTCTCAGTGACAGAGTGATGTCTTCTTGAAAAGATAGGAGATCACCAAAAGATAATGCTTTCGGCGAGAAGTCTCACTGACATGAGGAGGTCACGCCGAAAAAGGCCGAGCTCGGGGAAACTATGAACGAATGGAACGGGTTCGGTAAGATGTCTTGTCGACCCAACGATCTCCCCGACATGAAGAAATGGGCTCATCGACAGAATGAGGACTTCGCCATGTGGTCTTGTCGATATGCTAAGGTCTTGCCGATAGCGGTGGGTTCATAAATGAAAAAGAGATATCGGTATAACCAAGGGGAGCTCGCCATGACCTTGTGCCGACTAAAAAGTCTTGCCGAAAGGAAAATGGATTATGAGCCAGAGAGAGGGATATCATTGTTGTGATGTCCTACTAAAGAGCGAGTATCTTGCTGATGTTCTTTTGAGCTCGATATGACTCCCACAGCTTGCTGAAATGTCTCACCAACTGCCCCATGCTACCCCGATGACTACTGAAGGATGGGATCGTATCGGGGAGACACCGATGGTGTCTCACTGACATGCGATGCTATTCAGACCACTTTTGACTTCCTGAAAGCTCGCATGGCATATTCCTGACCAATTAGAGGAAGCCAAAGAGTGATTCATTGGTCCCTTTGACTGATTGACTGTTCCTGGGAAAGAAGGCCAACAAAGTGCAGACCAGATGTAATCCTTCTGAGAATAGATGGCAATGGATCGAATCGGGCAAAATGCAAAAATCTACAGGGAGGCTCGATGGTGCTTCCAGAAGTGGTCAACGTACAGAGAGGTCTAGAATAGAAAGGAGGCTGAGGGAAGGAAGGATTTGTGACTCACAGGGACAACTGTAGTGACTACCAGCTAGGAGGTAGATCAGTATTGATGGAGGTATTCTAAGCATTCAAGGCGACCCCAACAGAGTTCAAAGGTGGACACGAAGAGAAAAGAGTTAATGCTGCAGCTGCCAAAAAAGGATCTAAAAAGGCTTCTCCTGAGGATATAAATCCTTCATCAGCATGGACAACAAGGCTTCTCATTGAATGCAGCTTTGACCCTCCTCAGAAAGATCTGAGAGCCGACCTTCCTACAACAAAGTAGATATTTTGTAAACCCTAATGCAGGGGGACAATGCATTCTTTTGGTACATTCTGTATATAAGGCATTCTTGCCTCTTTGTAAAGGTAGAAACTTCTACAGTTAGAAAGGTGGTAGATAGAGAACTTCTTAGTCAGTTAGTAGAAGGAGATAGAGTTGCACCTTGATTCTTTGTAATAGGAGTTTCTTCTGTCTTCTTGATTAGGATTTAGATTCAGATTTAGAATAGACTAATGTACCTTTTAGTTTCCTTAGTGTAAATGAAAACAATATGAAATCACATATTATCTGTACACTGGTGATTGTGCCAGCTTTGTAAATGTTGCTTATTTGTTTCATCAATAGTAGGAGCAACCAGATTAAAATCTATTTCATGTTGTGTTTCAAAATAGTGTTTGTCTTGAATTAATCATTTGATTTGTGAAGAATTCAAGGAATGAAATGTTATTTTATGTTTTGTTTAAATAGATGAATTACAATCTGCTATCAAATCAACACTGGGAATGAATACAATTGTGTGTGTTAATCACAAGTTAATCTTGTTCTTCAGTTTTAGTTTACAGTCCCTTGAAGCTAACAAGTCTAGTTAGTGTTGGATGAATCATTGTTCTTTTCTGTTCCAAAACCCTAACCTATCTTTTTTTGTTTCTTTAAAACCCCTTGTTAGATTAGGTTTTAATTCATGCTTGATCTTAGAACGATCCAGAAGCTCAACACCAGCAGGCCCCTTGAACATTACTGTTACATTGACCAATTGAGCAACATCAGCACAGTTGAGAACCAACTACATAGACCTTGGGAGCTAAGATATCCAGGTGATCATCTTTCTCTTTCAGGAGAAACAAAGTAGCAATATTCTGTTTGCATGTTGCTATGCCAAAAACACCGTCAACAAGAACTTAATAAAGTAAAGGTAAGTCTTTCAGCATTTGAATTGTTGAGAGTTCCTGCTATTAGGAGTGTTGTTTTTGGTTCCCTAAATGAGAATGCATCTACCAAGTCTTTTCAAGATTCAACTATCAATAGAACTAGTTTTGCTGAACGAGTAGTCCAGGAAGTAGTTGGAAAGGCACAAAATTCCCAGTTGTTTAAGGGCCATAATTCTCAACTAGTTCAAAACCAGAATACTTAGCCGACTGAAGACTAGCCCCAGATCCAAACAAAGGATAAAAGTAAATAAAGGGATAAAAGTCAAGTGGCCCATGTAGATTCTCTAGTGAGTTTGTTCCAAGCTAGGCAAGATACTCCACCTTTTCTGATTTTCGTTCAGATATTTGGAAAAAAAATTACACAATTGTTTACTAGATTCCAGAGCATCAACAATTGTCATGCCATTTTTGATTTGTAAAGCTTTAGGCATCACCCTTGCTCCTTCTCAACATAAGATGACTTAGCTGGATAAGAATGAGGTCAATGTAGTGGGTGAGTTAAATATGATTCCAATGTTGGATGCATCAGACCCATGTGTGCAACAAGTCATCAATATCCAAGTGGCTGATATACTGGATGCTTATGGAATGATTCTTGGGAGAGATTTCATGAGAGTACTTAATGGATATACCTCTACAGACCATTCTCACATATGGTTTCCTTGGAAGGGAGTTCCCAACTAGATCAGAATTGAATGGGAACCAAGATTTAAGTATTTAATTATCGAGTATCATAACACCTCTAATGAAGTGTTAATTTTTGAGGAAAGTTTAGCAAATTATATCCTAGTAGCAGCTGTTGATGAATCAGGAACAAGAGAAGTTTTAATGATGCATGAAATGCCTAAGGATTTGAATCAGTCTTCCGATAGTACTGAGGCACTTGTAGAAACATATGGAGATTTGAAACAAGGTGATGGTAATATTGGTTTGCTAGATAATTTCTAGGAGTTCATTTAGAAGTGCATTGAAGACCAAATTAGTCTTAGAAGGTAAATGAATTTTGAGGAGTTGCTGCTACCCAATTGGTGTAGAGTTCACAATGCCTCTCATCTAGAACTTGAGTGCTATCTTTGTCAAATTTTTGTGGAACAAATTAAGAAATGTATCAATCCACCTCCAGTAGTTAGACTTGAGGTATAAGAAATTCCAAGAGATCATAAAGGAAAGTGACCGATTGTTCAGCAAGATCCTTTCTCAAGTAAGAGTAAAAGAGATCTCAGAGGTATTCCTTCTACTAAATTTTGGACTTTAGTCTTTGATGGTTCTAAGTCAAAGTAGGGAGCTAGCATTGGATTTGAGTTGATCAGCCTGTCAAGTTAAACCTTCTTCCTAACACATAGATTACAATTTCAATGCACTAATAATGTTGCTAAATATGAGGCATGGATACATGGGATACTCATGGCCCTGAGAAAGAAGGTCAAATCTCTACAAGTGTTTAGAGATTTTGAGTTAGTGGTCAAGCAAGTCAGGAAACAATACTCTTTCCATGACAGGAGGATGACTAATTACAAGCATATAGTTTGGGATTTAATTAAAGGATTTGATGCATTTAATATTTAACTGATCCCTAGGAACAAAAATCATATTATAGATGCTTTAGCATAGGTAGCCAACACTTTGGAGCCATTATCCTTGTTTGGATTGAAAAGATTCATAGTTGAGCTCACCCCAGTTGCTTCTATGCCAAATAATGTAACAAATTTTTAGGTCTTCGAAGATGATAAACATATTCTAAACTTTATCACTAGGTCTGATGTGTTTACCTCCTAGATAATAGATGAAGTTGAGCCTCAAGAGGTAGAACTAGATATGGAAGGAGTTATCAACATAAAGAAAAATACAATTCCCAGAGGGATGGTGCAGCTTGAGAGGATCTTTGACTTAGAAAGAATAAAGGATCAGGACCAGTAGACAAAGAAGGATTCAATAGCTAGTCAGTGTGAGGGCTATAACATGGGTACTCTCAAAGATGTGAAGAATGTGTTCATAGGTAAAGTGTGTACTCCAAAGGAAATAAAAGGTTTGATAGATGTGTTACATGAATATCAAGATGTCATGACCTCAAGTTATGAGGATCTAAAGACTTATGATACATCAATAATCACACACACTATTCCTTTGAAGCCCAATGCAAAGCCATTTCGGTAGAGACAAAGGCATATTGATGCACTGTTAAATCCTATTATTCAGAAGGAGGTGCAAAAATGATTGTCTACTCACATCATTTTCCTAGTTAGACATTCAACATGGGTGGCCAATCTGGTTTTGGTTCATAAGAAGAATGGTGAGATAAGATTATGTGTGGATTTTAGAAATCTCAATCATGCTTCAAAAAAGGATAATTATCTAGTTCCTTCATTGGATGAGGTATTGTAGATCGTGAATGGATCCCAAATGATGTCCTTTCTAGACAGTTATTCTAGCTACAATTAGGTCATGGTGCAATATGAGGATAGGCACAAAACTGCCTTTACAACCAAGTGGGGTAACTTTGCATACAAATGAATGCCCTTTGGATTAATCAATGCAGGGGCCACTTTATAGAGGGCCATGGATATTTCTTCAAAGATATTATTGGAAAATGCATTATTATTTATATCGATGATCTAACTGTTTTATCAAAGAATAGGGGAGACCACATTTTAGACCTATGCAAGGTTTCCAAAGGTGCAAAGAATTTGGTATCTCCCTCAATCCCAAGAAATGCATATTTGGGATAATTGAAGGCAAGCTATTGGGATATGTAATCTCTAAACATGGAATTTTAATTAATCATGAAATAATCTAGGCTATCTTGAAGATACAACCTCCTACCAGCAAGAAAATAAGTCTTTCTTTGGGAAGATTAATTTTGTTTGAAAGTTTATCATGAGTTCCACAGAAATAGTAAAACCATTGAATGCGATGTTGAAATAGGATGTGAAATTGGAATGGATTGCTGAAGCCAAGCAGGCATTTGATGAAATCAAGAGGGCCATAGCTGCTGCACTAGTGCTAGTAAGTCCTAATTATACCAAGCCCTTTTATATATATTCTTTTACATTTGATCACTCCTATGCAAGCATGGTGACACAAAAGTTAGATGAGGGGAATGAGCACCCAATAAATTTCATGAGTGTTTCTCTTAGAGATGCATAATTGACGTACCCAAATGTGGAGAAACAAGCTTATGCTCTGGTCAGAGCAATAAAATAATTTAGACATTTACATTCTAAGGAACAAAGTCTTTGCCATTATGCCTGACCCAACAGTGAAGCTCTTACTAATGCAAACTGAAATGGGTGAAAGGAGAGCCAAGTGGGTTACAATGTTATAGGAATATGATATAGAAATTTAGCCAATGAAGCTGGTGAGAGGACAAGCTTTAACGAGGATGATGGCTGAAACTGACCTAGAGGTTATTGCACAGTAGTACCATCTCCAAGATGCATCACCTGACAAATGGTATGATGACCTAGTTTACTATTTGTTGAATCAAAAATGCCCTGATCACCTGAATCCAATGTAGCAGAGAGTATTACGTTTGAAGAGCGCTAGTTACATGATGAAAGGGGGAGTCCTCTATAAGAAAAATCATGAAGGGGTATATCTTTGATGTTTGGGAAAAGAGGAAGCTACCAGGGTTATTACTGAACTTCAAGACAAGTATGGAACAGGTCATAGATCAGGCATGGCCACTACAACCTAGATTATGTGTGTTGGATATTATTGGCTCACCATATTCAAGGACACATACAATCATGTAAGGTATTATCATGTTTGTCAGAACTTTTCCACTAGAGAGAGGAATGTTTCTTTACCATTACAACTAGTGATCGAGGTAAGACCTTTTGCTTAGTGGGGATTGGACTTTATTAGTCCTATCAATCCACCATTTTCAACTAGACACAGGTATGTCTTAACTGCTATCGATCATTTCACTAGGTGGACTGGAGCAATTCCTTGTAAGCAGTGCACAACAGAGGTAGTTATAATTTTTCTTGAAGTGTGGATTATCAATTATTTTGGTTGCCCTTTTGCTATTGTGTGTTACAATGGACTTGCATTTGCATCATTGAAATTCTCTGGGTGGGCATTTGATCATGAAATCATAATTCAGTTTGCATCTAATTATTACCCTTAGGGGAAGGGCTTAGCAGATTCCACTAATAAGAACTTGCTTGCTGTCATTAGGAAGTTGATTGATAAGAACCCAAGAGAGTGGCACACACAATTAAGATTTTCTTTGTGGGTACACCGTACCTGGCAAAAAGCCTCATTGGGGACCTCTCCTTACTGCCTGGTTTACAGACTTGAGCCTGTCTTCCCTATCCAATTGAGAATTCCTACCCTTCAATTTATCAATGAATATTATGAGGAAGGGGAACATTTAGAGGTTCGCTTAGCTGAACTATTACAACTAGAAGAGAAGAGAGATGAAGCACTAGATAACTTTGCCAAACATCAGGGTATTGTCAAAAGATGGTTTGATTGCAGATCTAAGGTCAAGACCTTTAGGATTTCTAACCTGGTCTTGTACTAGGATAAGGCACATGAAAAGAAAGAGGAGCATGGTAAATTTAACAAGTTATGGTTGGGCCCTTTTCAAAATTTTGAAATCCTAAGAGATAATTCTTTTCACCTCAAGACTCTCACTAGAGAGGATGTTCCATTGCCAGTCAATGGGTAATATTTGAAACATTATTTCCTTGCATGATATGTCTCAGCTCATCCTTGTAAATAGTTAGATTAGGTGTATGCTTTCTTTTGGTTTGTTGGGTTTGTTTTGTTTTAGCTAGTTTAGGTTGCTTTGTTTACTTTCTTTGTTTTGGTTTTGGGGTTCCCTATTCTTTAGGTTTGGGATGTGTTAGATTTGCATAAGAATTATTTATTTGGGATTGTTTCGAGTATTTCTTTTACAAGCTCTAATCTTTTCTCCAGAAGGTATGGTTGAAATCCTCTATTCAGTGTCACATGTGCTAAACATATAAAGTGGACAGGTCATTGGATTAAGCTAGTTCTAGAATATGCTCGAGTCTTATACTTTATACATATATTAAGAATCCTTAGGTTGTTGTGGGTTCCTTGTGAGGTCTTGATTAAGTGAAAAATCTTATTTCTATTTCAACACCACTATGATTCTCAGCCTTGAGTGTGAGCTTCATTGCTTATAGGTTGAAATAAAAAGGAAGTGAAAAGAAGAAAAAATAGAAAAGAAAGAAAGAAAAGAATATATTGAAAATCATAAGAAATCCAACTCATCAGGAGGATCTAAATAACTCTACTTGGGCTATGGATGCCTAGATAGCATTAGAGCTATGTTCAGAGAATCACATAGCCTTGTCAAGGCTATGGATGCCTAAGTGGCAATGAGGCTCTATCTAGGTTGCTTTTGGATTCAGAAATTTTACGTAGCTTAACTTGAATAAACTTGGTTCTTACAGTAACTTAGGGAGGGAAATTAATACACTTGCACACACTTGGATTTCTAGCACAGGAAGGGCAAGCTTGTTCATTTATTTTGGGACTTTAGTTTATTGTTTGATCTGATGAGAGGATGAAAACCAAAGATTCAGGGTTCTTGATTCCAGCTTGTCATCGAAATGATCTAGAACATTTCCCTAGTGGAGTCACCATTTGTTGTGCACTTTTTGCGCACACACCCCACCTGAGGGAGGGACCCTCTCTTTCTTACTTTTGTTTTGGGTTTTGTTTTAGGTCTGACCTTTTTCCCCTTAAGAGATAGGTTCCTCTAGGTTTTGGTTTTGCTTCACTTGGATGAATTAATGATCTATTTGCTTTCTAGGTGCCTTTGATTGCAATATTTTGATCTTGGGTAATTCCTTGAACTTCAGCCTTTCACACAAATTTGATGGAAGCCTTAAATTATGCAAGTCAAGAGAAGTCTCAGAGAAACCATCTCCTGCTGGATTTCTTGAAGTGTTCTTTTGGAGAATCTACCCCTAGGAAAATTTCCTGAAGGTCTATCCTTTTGGAGAATTTGGCCCCTACTAGATTTTCTGAATCCTTTTCCTCATCGTGTTTCTGAGTTTCGAGGGGTCTTCTCATTGCATTTATTACTCAATGGTTGTCATGGTAGGGTGTATTTATTGCTATTTTGGGGATGTTATTAAAGCTCTCTTGTATTTCATTTTTATTATTCATTCACAAGTTTGGAGAACTCTTTGCATTCCCCTACATTTGTTGTTGGCAACTTGGCTGGTGGTATTAAGGTTTTCTAGATTGATCATTGTCTCGATCCTTAGGTGCATTCTACTCACTGACTTTGTCCTCTCTGATTGAAAGGTAAGAACCTTGAATCCCTTGTTATTTCGGTTTGGTTTTGTAATGGTTTTAATGATTCGATGATGCATGCATTCATTGTTTATTTCCTCATCGTTGGTTGATCTTGGAGGCGTCATTTGCATTGGTCAGTTTGTTTGCACTCAGTTTGCTTGAATTTTAGCAATGAATGGTTGATTTTTGAGATTGTTCATGATGTCCTTTGGGATTTTTAGTCATTCATTCAAATTTACATGAATTAGGGCTTTGTTTCCACCATCGAGGGTTCCTATTTTGAGTTTACTGATTTGACAAGCTAGGGCACATGGATTTTCATGAGAACTAGGGTTTAAATCCAAAGTGTTCAAGTGTCATTCATAGTGATGGATAAAATGGGTGGTTTGTAAACCCTAGTTTTATTAATCTTTCCCTAATCCCAATTTTGGAGGATTTGATAGCATTAAGGGCATGTTGTGATAGGGTTTAGTTTTGAATCCGTGTTGCATTATAAACTTGTGCCTAAATTATTTCTTGAGGTTGCATCTAAATCATGATTAGAACTAAGAAACGTGAATTAAGACTTGGGTTTTCTGAATGTTGAAAAAACACGAGCCAATGAAGAACTCCACAAAATCCACTTGCGTGCAGATTCTCTGAAGGTTAGTTCCTTCAAAAAATCCGCATCCCCACGGATTCTTTGAACCCGTTGACCCTCCAAAATTCTGAGACTATACTAAGTGAAAGTGATGCATGAAGTTTACTTCCAAAATTGGTCTAAGGTTGGTTTTAGGGCCTTGACAAGTATTCACGAGTCAAATTTTGGTTGATGTCCTATTCTTCAGAAAATCCTCTATGCCACAGATTCTCTGAGTGTCCAGACATTCAAAAAATCTGGTTGCTCGTGGATTCTCCAAAATCCTCCAAGACTCAAAGTTTTTGAACTTATATTTGATGAGAATGAATACTTGAATTTGGTCTTTTCATGTGAATGGAAATGATTGCATGATGTTCGTGAAGGAATTTTGATCTGAGTTGAGCTAGATTGATATTTTTGAGAAATCCTTTCCCTTGTGGATTCCTTGTGGGTCTAGACATTTGGAGAATCTGCCTAGGGGTGGATTCCTTGAAATTCATCCATGCCTAAAATCCTTGAAGAGGTGGAAATTCCAAAGTTTTGTGATGTTTTATTCTAGGAGATTTGCAATGATATTTTTTAGTTTTCATGATGATTTGAAGTTAGTTGTGTCATTTTTATTAATCCTCATGATTATCTTGATGGCATGTTTGGATTTGATGATATGTTGAATTTAGTGGTAATTGTTGTTTCCTTCTAATAGATGCAGGTTGAGTCTAGTCCAATAAAGGGATCTAGGGCAAAGGCATCTGAAGTTGGTATTGAGGAACCTCAAAGCAGATCCAAAAGGATGAAGTACGACTTCAAGGGTATTTGGCTTGAATCCAAGATCCTTTCAACATGGAGCAAGATACATGATACTAACATGGGGCATGCAGATTATGATTTCACATAGAGGATGTTTGGAAATGCACCTTCCCAGCTAGCTCAGATAATTACCCATATAGGATTGGCTCAAGCTATAGGATTTCCACCTACATTGTAATATCTAGAGTTGGTATTCGAGTGTGCCAAACACTATGATTTTGATGAAAGGGTAATTGTTGGGCCTCAAGGGAGAATCATGGCTAACTTGATAGAAGAGTCTATAGCAGAAAAAATTCAACATTGGTTCACATCATAAGCTAATAAGGATCAACATAAAGGAAGCAAAATATTTTTATTCAAAGGAACCTAATAAGTCTTTGTTAATGATGAGCAGTAATTGGATTGCTAAACCAAAATCACATTACTCAAAGTTTCCCAAGAAATTGCACATGAGTGATTTTAAGTTGGAATACAATGATATGATTACCCTCCTGGGTAGAATAATGGGATTGGAAGATGCCTTCAGATTCAGGAATTGGATGTTCTATGTTATCTCACAAATTATGCAGGGAACCCATTATCATTGGGTAGGTGTCATAAGTGATAACCTGGATGTGCAATTGAGGAGTGTTTAGGATACAAAGAGGTTCACCATGACCTCCTACCTTGTATATTTGCTGGCCAATAAAAATAAATATAAAGTTCTGAGTTGCAGAGGAGACCTTGGCAGCTATAGGATATGTGATGTTTTCCCTCAGCTCCAATTCAATACATCAAATTATACGAGGTTAAATTATTCCTTTTTCATGTATGTTACAAGATTGTTACAATATGCTCTATATGTTAGGATTTCAGTAGAAGCCATGAAATTGATAAGGAAATATGGGCAATTATTTATTCAATTTCAAAATTTCTTCTATATTAGAGTGCAAGGATCACCGACAGTGCCCACGAGTTTTCCAAGATATCCCACCAACAAGCTCATTCTACTAGAACTAACTAGGTAGTTGGTGGCCTTTGATGCAATTGTAATGGATATGCACAAAATAGGGCTTGGAACTAAATTCCCATTGAGAATTGAAGTCCTGGAGGCTTGCCCTTCTATCCAAAGTGCATATTATTCAAAAAAGGAGATGGTGCATTTTAATTTATACTCACATACAAATAGGAATAACTTTGATACCTATGGAATTTTTCAAAAACACGCGAGTAGGGAATACAGGCACAAGATCCACATAGAGGACCAATGGGCCAACTACAAGGATGAATTTGAAGTGATCAAGAGAAAATGTTGTAGGTTATCCTTGAGAATGATCAGACTGCATAAAATTGCTAATGTTCCTGTCCAAGTAGATGATGATGATCTCTTGCAACACCATGGCTATGAAAAATATAAGGATAAACCATTTCCTGATGTTAATTGGTCTAAGAAGGAAATAGTTGATCTCAATGTGCTTAATACCCCTATTTTGAAATACTCCAAATTATGGGTAAAAGATAAGATTCTAGAATTGGAGGCAAGTGGCACCAAATTTACATATGATTTGATGGGAGATATTGAGTCCCATTCAGAGGAAGAAGAAGAAACAACCAAAGATGATATAACTGAGCTCCGTTTAGAAGAAGGGAAGAAATCATAATTCATCATTAAAAGGAGAACCAAAAGCCAAGCCAAGGGCAAGGAGAAGAGGCAACCAATTTCCAAAACTAGAAAGTTTTCAAAGGAAATTTCTGAGGAAGGTACTGAAGAGGCCCAACTCTCTAAGAAGAGAAAGATAATCACTAAGGTTTAAAAGTTGGCCAAATATAAAAAGGCCAAGGTCACTGAAGAGGAAACCACTCATACTAAGGTTGTTGATGTTGAAAGTTTAGGAGAGATGCAACAAGTGTATGTGAGTATAATTTCTCCTAAATAGAAAGCAACCCCTATAGAAGATGTGAATAAAGAGAAAAGGGTGGACATTGAAGAAGCACCTATTGACAATCTTACAAGGAAAATGGAGAGAGCAACTACAGGAAATAATTCTCCTCCTACATCTCCAGTGAAAAATATATAGGTTGATAAAAATATTGCTGATCAAGAGGGTAATGTTGAAGAGGAGAATATTCCCAATAATCCTGAAGAAGAG
Source organism: Sequoia sempervirens (assembly GCA_007258455.2). Taxonomy (NCBI): domain Eukaryota; kingdom Viridiplantae; phylum Streptophyta; class Pinopsida; order Cupressales; family Cupressaceae; genus Sequoia; species Sequoia sempervirens. The sequence continues at coordinate 282,572,203 of VDFB02000013.1, forward strand.
ATACAAAATGAAGAGGTTCCCACACCCAAGGGTGGACAATTGAGTGATTTTGGGAAGCCATTGGAAGAGAAAGAGGCACAAAATAGGGAAGCAACTTCTGAAGTTATAGTGGAAATGACTTCTCAGCCTCCGTTGAATGAACATATTTATATATCATATATAGAGGATGAGAGTGAAGACAAGCATGATGAGAATGAGGAACAAAAAAATCAAGGGGAGGATAATAGGGATGCAAAGATTATTGAAGATAGTCCTTCCAATAATCAACTAGAGCATGATGTTCCTTAGAAGGATACATAAATAGAACAACCAATTTCCCTAGAATGGTTGGAGAAGAGATTGAAATAGAAAGCTATTATTATGGAAGATGAAACTCTAGATTTGGACAAGTTCTTGGAAAGTTAGGGACAAACCAAAGAAAGGAAAAGGGCCAGAATGATTTCTAAATTTGCAAGGGATGAGTTTAATAATAGGGTTGTTCATGTTGCTACTGCTATAGATAATAAATATAAATATGAGGTAAGACCATCAGACTACAAGGTGCAAACTATCAATTTGGGTCCTACTACAATGGAGTAGGAGAAGGAAGAATTTCAAGAATGAACACAAGCCATCCTCAGAAGCCTGGACAAGGAAACCAAAGAGAAATAAGAATTACAAAAATAGTTGAGGGAAGTACATATATATGTTTAGCATTTGGTGAAACCCTTAAAGGCATAAAGTAGTGAAGGATCTTCATTTTCAGAGGGGTTGCTGTCAAAGGATGTTGTGTCAGAGATTGAGAAGATGAAAGTTCTGTGAGGGACACACAAGAGTGGTTGCAAAGTGTGAGCCAAAGAGGTGATGCCATGATTGAAAAGGTACTACAAATGTATGAAAAAGGCATCATCCCTTTCTATGGACATGACACGATTTCTTGTAGAGTGTCAAAATCCTGATGACACAGTCATCAGAGAGTTGGAAAAGGTATTTGAGGTCCCTTCAGATGAATTGATCTAGGAAGGTGTTCTCACCAAGGAAAGCACTAGTAAAGCCATAGATTGGATAGAGGCCTTCAATTTCAAAAATGAGCTGAAGATGAAAGCATGAAAGAAGATATCAAAGGCTCAGAACAAAGTGAAATAAATTTCTGATAGCTGCATTGCTAATCTAGAAATTGTTAATGGCAAAAAGAAACTTGGGAAGAAGAAATTAAATGTGGAGAAATTGCAGAAGTGGTGGCATGAAATCTATTCTCCAGGTGATAGTGGGCCAATAGTAAAAGATCAACTTGAAGATGCTGCAATTTATATTTCTAGTTTAGATAGATATTATAGGCTTTATGGTGATTGGGAGAAAACCTTAGCCAAATATGGAAGATTGTTAAATTCAATCAAAGAAATAATTAATTTAATATCCATCCCATCTCAGGCTGACCTGGACTCAGTTATTTCAAAAGTTCAAGAAATATCTAGGAGGGAAGGATATAAAGATAAAGAGGATGAGTAGGCTAGGCTATCTTGAAGAATGTGTTATCTACATTGATCTTACCTGGATGCAAGTTGGCCACATCTCGAATTTTGTGCCATGGAATGTATTTAATTCTAAAATTTCCTCTATGGCCGACCTTGTATTATTTTATTAAAAATTTGATTTAGGGTATCTTGAAAAAGGTGTCAAGGCTAACCTAATTGTAAAACCCTAATTTGGGATGACCTAACTTGAAATTTCTATAAATTGAGGTTTCCTCCTCATTTGTAAGGCTAATAGTGAATAGTAGCCAAGAGCTAATAGTGAGTAGTGCATAGTTAGTAGCTGGTGAGTTGTTACATTCATAGATACTTGAATTGTTGCAAATATCTTTGGTGTTCTTTGCTGTGTTATTCATCTGTGCATGATTCTTGTGTCTCCTTTTTATTCTGAAGCATTAAGTAAGTTTATGTTTAATCTTAGAGCTAGTTGCAGTTCATTTATGTTCATGATAAAGTGTTTAAGGTGTTGAGGAATATTTGGTCTATAGTTTTAGTGATTTGCTGATTGTGGATTGCTGTGTGAAGTTAGCTCGTGTCTACTCTATTTCACACTTAAGTTCAATTGTGAATATTTGAATGCATGTTTAAATATTTACAATCTAAAAATCATTCAATCCCTTTGGAGATTGCACTATCTTTGTGATACTGTGGATTTAATCTTGGTCAAGCAAAGATTGGTTTTGGAAGATTGGTCCATCTTGAACACTCTATTGTTTGCATATTTGATCTTAGGTTTTAAATCAAATATCTCTCTTAAACCCTATAAATTTTTCTATTTCTTTTAAATCATTATTAGAGCAAGATTCACAAAGCATCACCACTATTGTCATATTTGATGAAATTTGAAGCTTCCAACATTTTTTTTGTAAGATCCCTTGTGATTACCAACATTTTCACTTTTATCACTGAGTTGTTTGCTCCATTGTCAAGACGTGACATTAGAGACCTTGGGGTTGTTTCTTGAGGCTTGCTGATAGAAATTTACCTTTCAAGAGAGATAGAGAACTTGTATTCTGTTTAAGTTGTAGTGCTAAAAAAACCATCAACAATTAGTATTGTGTGTTTTTTTAATGAACTAACCCCTTGTAGCCTGAGAAGACACTGTAGCCCGCAACAATTGTAGAATGCAACCCACAGCCAAAGAAGTTCCTGGATAGTGAAACAGGGGATGTTCATGAATACACTTAGTGCAATAACTACAACATGGAGATACTTGATGAAGATAATCGTGCATCATTATGACAAACAATAAAGGCATTGAAGAAGGAGAACCATATTATCATTAAGATTTTGGTGTAACTAATTCTATGTTCCACATTTCAGTTTTGTTATTATAGAGTTCTAATCCTATTTGGATTCTTATTTCATTTTAGTTGTAGTTAGGATAACTAAATTTTAACTATAATTTGATATCTAGGGAGTTGTGATTTATGGTTTCAGTTTAGAGTTGTGTTATGAATAAATTCCCCCATGCATGTATATAGTTGGTGGTTGAGTCTTTAAGATAGGAAGTTGATAGTAAGTTGATTAATCTTTCAGTTGTGGATTTGGTTATGAAACACTTTATAGTTTCTAGTTGTTAATACACATACATGTTGATTGTTCAAGCATGGTTTTTCCTGAATACAATCTTTTGAGAAAATGTGATATTTTGGAAGGTGTAATGAATGATCTTAAGTTGATATGATTGAGTTGAATTTTAGGATTTAGATTTGGTTTAGTTGAAGTGAAGACAACCACCTAAGAAAGGGCCACTCAAGGTACTTTCCTTCACTACATTTCTAGTTTTTATTTCTGTTAGTAGTTACTTCATAATTTCAAATAAATTAAGATAGATTCTTGTATCAAAGTTATCAATAATTCTTGTTCATGATTGCATTCATTTGAATTGTAGTAATCTAGAGTGTAGCATAGGTTCATTTATTAGTTTCTAGTCAGTTTCATATTTTATCTATTAATAGTAGTTCAATCATAAACTATGTTGTAGGTACCCATAGCCAAAGTAACGACTTTACTTCTTTCACTGTTATACGTTTTTATGATTTTCCAACAAGTATAACATCTTCATAAGGATAACCTAGGTAATCTCAAGTCTTTGAAAGCACATACAATTCCAATACCATCACAAACCTACTATCCCTAGTCGATAATTGAATGAAAGTATTTTCAATGTCAAGTGGACTGTTCAGCTAGGTTTTCCCCTGAATTGTGTGATTGCCACCAAGTTTATTAGGAATTAGAATGGAATCTACATTTTTGGCACCATTGTGGGGGATGGTGCTACTTTCATACACTTGTTTTTCCAAGATTTTATAGTTTATACTTTGTTTTTAGCATTAGGACTGTTACATTTAATCTTATCAAATACTAGAACATTCTAATAACATTGTGTAGGAGCCATTTCTATACAAAGTTCTACCTATTATATGTGGAGGTAGAGAGACACATTATGAAGGTTCATCCCCTTAACAATCCAACAAGCTGGAGAAGATATTGGTGACTACATTAATGAGAGTGAGGTACTACTGAAGAAGAATCTTCCCTTTCACCAATACCTACTACACCCATAGAGAGGAGAAACTGAACCATGGGTGATGCAGCAATGGATGATCCACCTAAACATGTGACCTTTGAGTTCCCAATCACCAACCAAGAAAGGGCTATTGTGTTGAAGAATATCCCTCCTTCAACATTACCAGTCTTTTATGGTTTGGTGACTGAAGATCTAGACACATTTCTATTTGAGTTTGATGTCCTATGTAGGAGTTATTACTATAGATCTGATGCTCATAGGCTCAAGCTCTTTTTTTCCACTCTAAAAGATGACGCTCTAAGATGGTTTATGGGATTAGGCAAGGATGTTATTCCAGATTGGGATACCATGAAAACAATGTTCTTGGAAAAATACCAAGACTATTGTAGAGGACTTGATAGGAGGAGATATGCCATTTTCAGAATGTCACAGAAGGAGGATGAGCCATTAGAGGACTATGTGGAGATATTCCAATTATCTTTGAAGAAAAACCCATAGAATAAGCTATCTGAAGAATCCCTCAAATTAGTATTTTTGAGGGGAGTCAATGAGGACTATTTGGATGCCCTCAATCTTATTAGACAAGAGGATGTTTCTCAACTCCTATTTGAAGAAATCTACAAGGTCTACAAAAATTACTCCAAAACCTTCACTAAGAAGACAAGGAGAGAGAAGACATCCACCATTGGAAAATCATCTACTGGGATTTCAAGGGTAGAGTTAAGTAATTTGTTGTCTAACATGAAGGAGGACATTATCATTCACTTGGAAACTCAATTGGACACTCTCCATATAAAGAAGAAGCAAGAAGAAGTTGATGCAATGCTCACTGAATACTTCCCTAGCTGTAGACAAAGGAAAGAAAACTACAAATGCAAGAGGGTGGCTAGTATTAAAGAAGAAAAAATAGAGAATCTTGATTTTCAATCACTTGAAGGAGAGGATGGAAAACTATTTTACATTGCTTAAATAAGGCCATGGAAACTAAGACAAGGTATGCCACAAGACCCTTTGAATTACAATTCATATTTTCCAATTGGAAATTAGAATTTTTCTACTTGGAATTCCAAACCTTGGTTAAATAACCAAAACCAATGGTAAAACCCCTCAACAAAAATAGAACCAACAACAACCAAATGCCTGGTCACAATTTTTTTTTCAAGGTTCCAGTTATAGTCCCCGATGGCCAGCATAACAAAACCAGTGGTAGCCATAACGGAAAAAAGGCCAACAGTGGTAGCAACAAAATATGAATTACCAACAACCTTTTCCCCTCCTCAACCACAATAACAAGATATTATGCCTAATCCATCCAATCTAACATCTCAGCCACCAAGAGCACCACAATTACCTACCTAGCCTGCACCTAACCCTAACAATAAGCCTATCCAATAGGCTTATACTAATGAGGTTATGCAATACCCCACCTATGGGGTAGAGGTGAGTGATGTTCACCTTAGGTTAGGAAAAACACTAGCTAGTCCTTCATCCCCACAAATTACTAAAATTGAAGATGAGGAACCTATAGATGAAGCTCCAGATAATTCATCTCTGGAGCCTGAGTCAAATCAGGTAAAGCAGACTACCTCAAGTTGAAAGCCTCCATTTCCTGAGTGCTTAGTCATACCAAGACATCAAAGTCAAGCTGAGGCAGACCTATTAGGTCAACTAAAGGATGTAAGTATCAAAATTCCTCTCATCCAGGCTATCAAGGATATACCAATATATACAAAGATAGTGATGGACTATGCCTTAAGAAACAGAGAAGAAAAAAGGAAGAATCCTTAGACAGTTCATGTCCTAGGAAACCTTGCTGATATTATGCTAGGGAACATAACTGTCCCTAAATACATAGACTCTGGTAGTTCAGTAGTGGATGTTGAGATTAATGGGATCCTTATCAAGAATACCTTGATTGACCCAGGGGCAACAATCAATGTCATGAATAAGGAAATAATGCAACTCCTTTAGTTAGCCAACCTCAAACCTACACCTATTGTTTTATAGTTGGAAAATAGGGCAACGATGAAGCTTAAGGGGATCATTGAGGATTTAGTTATAGCATTAGATTCTTGGGAATATCCATATCCTACTAATTTCATAGTCTTGCAGCCAAAGGTCAACCTTGTAGGATATCCACTTATTTTAGGTAGACCATGGCTAGCTACAACCAATGCATTCATAGGCTATAGGTCTAGAAATATGATAATATCAAATGGGACTATGACCAAGAAATTGGTCCTCTATCCTCCAGCCCAACCTTATGCTAATCTTGAGAAAACCATATGTCCCACCATGGATGAGGATGACCTCTATTCCCTGAAGACTTTAATGACAATAAAATGTAGCCCTTTGTTGGATGATCATGATGAAGATGATTTGATTTCTCACATAATACAACATGACTATGGTAGGAACTCACATCAATAAGACTGTCTTTCATGCCTAGAAGATCCTTTGCAAAACATTATACTTGCCAACTCATCAAAATAAATATCTCATATTTTCCATTCCTTACTACCATAGTAGTGTATACCAAAAATTCCTAGACTTGACCTCTCATCTATCCAAGCACCATCCAAAACATTAGAAATCCTACCAGGAAAAATGCTGAACATAAATGATGCAGTAACTGAAGAGCAACGAAACCTGAATATAGTACTAGAGGCACATGCAACAACCTTTTCATGGGAGTACCATGACATGAATGGCATAGATCCTGGCTTGTGTATGCATATGATCTATATAAATGATGGTTTTAGACCCATTAGACAGCCTCAAAGGTGAATGAACCTTGCTTTGAGAGAAATAGTTAAAGCTGAATTCCAAAAACTACATGATGCAGGCTTCATTTATCCTATATTTGACAGTGAGTGGGTATCAACCTTAGTCATTGTCCCTAAGAAAGGTGGAAAATGGAGGGTATGTGTAGATTATAGGGAGTTGAACACAACCACTAGGAAATACCACTTCCCATTACCCTTCATTGTCAAGTGCTTGACTCTTTAGAAGGGAAGAAGTACTTTTCATTCCTAGATGGTTTTAGTGGTTACAATTAGATAAAGATTTCTCCAGAGGATCATGACAAAACAACATTCACATGCCCTTGGGGTACTTATTCCTAATCTATCCACCCTTTTGGTTATGCAATTCCCTATCTACTTTCTAGTGGGCAATGCTTAGCATATTCTCTGATTATGCTCATGAATCTATGGAGATATATATGGATGACTTTACCACATATGGGGAAACTTATGAAGAAGGCCTTACCAATCTAGAAAAGGTTTTGAAAATATTTACAAAACATAACTTGTCCCTAAGTAATGAAAAGTGCTTTATGATGATGACTCATTGAATTATTTTAGGGTATTTTATTTCTAGTGAAGGGATTCAAGTTGTTCCACATAAGATAGAGATCATTTATACATTACCTATTCCATAAAGGCAGAGAGATGTTAGAAGCTTCCTAGGTCATGTAGGCTATTATAGGAGGTTCATTAAAGAATTCAGTAATATTGCAACACCATTGTTTGTTCTGCTGACTAAAGATATTAAATTTGACTAGACATCAAAGTGCCAACAATATTTTGAGGAACTTAAGGCAGCCTTAACCAGAGCACCTGTTTCGAGGGGACCGAATTGAACATTACCCTTCTACATACACACTAATGCTTCATATTTTTCTATTGGAGTAGTTTTGGGTTAGAAAGAAGGTAATAAAGAATATGCTATTTAATACATTAGCAAGAACTTATAGGGAGTAGAACTAAATTGCATTGTTATAGATAAGGAAATGCTAGTAGTAGTATATGCCATCAACAAATTCAGGCATTACATCAATAGACATGTAGTTTTTGTTTGCACAGATCATACAACTATAAGATATTTGATGAACAAACCTGTAGTAGGGGGAAGGCTAGTTAGATGACTACTCCTACAAGAATTTGATATCACAATAGTGGACAAACCTGGGAAGGCTAATATAGTAGCAAGTTTTCTATCAAGGTTTCCAACACAATTAGCAGAAGGAGTAGTAGATGACTCATTTCCAGATGAGCATTTGTTTGCTCTTAATATACATACACCCTGGTATGCTGACATTGCAAATTATTTAGTGATAGGGCAGATACCAACACACTTTTCTCCAAGGGAAAAGTGACAACTAATGCACAAGTGTTTTCCATATTCTTGGGTATCAGGTTATCTATTCTACACATGCCCATACAACATCATGAGAAGGTGTATAAGAGAAGATGAATTCTTTGATATAATGAAGGCTTTCCATGATGAGCTTTGTGGGGGTCATTTTGTAGTTAAAAAAATAACATTCACGATTCTCACAATAGGTTACTATTGGCCAACTTTACACATGGATTCCATCAAGTACACAAGAAGTTGTGACAAATGCCAAAGAATGGGTAAGCCAACCAATATTGAGGAAATAACTTTGCAGCCATAATTGACACTAACACCCTTTGAAAAATGGGGTCTAGATTTCATTGGGCCAATTTCACCTAAATTTGACAATAAGGAGTACAATTTGGTTTGCACTGATTATCTAGCCAAGTAGGTGGAAGTGGAGGCATTACAATTTTCCAGAGATGGAAATGTTGCTAAATTCTTATATGAAGAGATCTTTACTAGGTATGGAGTACCTAAGGAAATAGTAACTGACCAGGGTACACAATTTACTTCAGAGATCATTACAAAAATGGTTGAAGAATATGAGATAAGGCACAAAAAGTCTACACCTTATCACCCTCAAGCCAATGGCCAGGTAGAGCTTACAAGTAGGGAAATTGAGAGCGTTTTGACCAAGACAGTACAATTACACAGGAAAGATTGGGCTACTAGATTACCAAAGATAGTATGGGCATACAAAACAACATGGAAAACAACTACTAGTCTCACCTCCTATGAACTAGTATATGGCAAAACAACAGTTCTCCCAATAGAGTTTGAGTATAAAATACCAAGAACAATAATGGAATTAGACATGGATGTCACAATAACACAAAAGGAGAGATTACATAACTTAGATGGGATTGATGAAATTAGGATGGAAGCAATGCATCATACAGAGATAGTATAGAAACAAAGGAAAAACTAGCATGGCCAATATATAAAGACAAAGGAATTCAATGTAAGAGACTGACCATTATTGTATGATTCAAGATATAAATATTTTAAAGGAAAGCTCCAATCTAGATGGTTGGGACCCTATGAGATAAGTCAAGTTTTTCCTAATGGGGTAGTCAAGTTGGAGGCCATAGGTGCAATAAGGTTCTCACTATTGGTTAATGACCACAGGTTGAAACTTCATAAAAAACCAGTGCAAAAAGATGATTTCATTCTTTCTCTCATTTAGTAGTATGGTGTTATCAGTGATTTAGATTCAAGTACAAAACCACACAATGATGACTCAATAGAAGATGTACCAAGTTCTTCAAGTGACTCAATGGTTGAGCTACACAACTCATACCTTGAGGTTGCATAAGTTTAATTTACTAATCCGCCTCACATGCACACACAATACCATTACAATGACACACATTTATTTCGCAACATTCTCCATATTATGGTAGGGACCTGTAGCTTCATGTATTTTAGCTGTCACATTCTAGTCAGGGACTTGTTGCAGTAGGGACTTGTAGCACATTACACATGAATTGTCAAACTTTAGTTCAAGATCTATTGTTGAAGGAACCCATAGCACTATCTATTAGAAATTTCAAATTTTGGCACCACATTAATTGTAGATCATCACCTTTCACTCCACTTTTTCATCACACATGCAACAAATAAACTTTCCATATTAGTACATACAACATGCTCATTTCATTTCATGATGCATATTTCAAATTTCAAGAACTCAGACTATCACTTCAACTTCCCTCATCCATACATTTTTCCTCATTTCAAACCATGCGCCAGCCTGTCATTAATTCCACCCTATATACATTCATTCATTGCAATTAACTCATGTCAAATCAATGCCATGTAGTGGATAATATTCAAATAAGTTTCACACATGTGGAAGTTCAGTTCATAATATCCGCTAGGTACACATACTACACAACCATAATTAACATGTATTTTCATTATGTTCAATATGTACTTGCATACTTTCTATTCATTACTTCTATTTCCATACTTCGCAATTATTACCTTCACCTATTTTTCCTAACTTGAAGTGAGGACACTTCAATAATTTTAGTTGAGGGGAAGGGTAATATATAAGCCAAAATTTTAGTTTCCGCCACCAAAAATCAAAATGTAGAACCAAGAAGCAAACATACAAACCTTTTTTCCATACCCTGTTTTGCACCTACAACCTTTTTCCTATCAATTCTAGTTGATAATTTCCTAAATTCAAGCTAATTCAGAACTTTTAGGCTTATAGAACCTGAACAATGGATAAAGGGGAAAATTAATTGAAGTTATTTAAGGAAAGGTGCATGCAAGAGTAATAGATAACTTGGGTTGATAACTTAGGTTGATGGACTATTGAGATTAAAATTTGGGTTGAATTTTCAAAGTTCTTGAAGAGTTTTTGATCAGAGGTAGAATACATCACCATGGGAGGTGATATTATCTGAAGGGAGCCAGCTGCACATAGAGAAATATTAGAAGATGCATTAATGTTTCCCTTTTTCAAAAGGGTAGGATGGATAGATTATTTTTTTAAGTTGAGAGAATTTGATGATGATATAACTAGGAGGTTTGTAACTACATTGGAGCATGATGAAGCTTGTGGGAGTAAGTGGTGACTCCCCAACACCCCCAGGAACAATTGTGACCAAAGCCACTTCCACAAGAGAGAGAATGGCAAGAAGGCTTGCTTCACAATGCAAGATTGATTAATGGTTGAATATGATGCAAATGTACATGAGATGCCTTGCTTATATAGGCAAGGTTGAAATGTAGTATTGAACATGATGTTGACAAATATCATAATCCTATGACATGAGATAACTAACAACCTAATCACCTAGGAAATAATGCATTACTAGCTAGATAAGATAAGTTCTAGAAAAGCCAACTAAGACTTCTAGAAAGAATCTTTTTCCTAAGTAAACTTAACATGTGAATATGTCCACTAATTTACCTAGTGAATGAATTAGCTAGGTACAAGAAATTTATTCACACCAACACCCCCCCTTAAGTGCAACTTAGGGAGAAGATTATTATGCAAACTATGCAAAGATTATGACTATGGGTCCCGACTACGAGGCCATGTTAGGTACCCATTTACAAATGCAAATGAAAATGTAAACAATGCAATTCTCTCACAAGCGGAGAAAAGGAGAAAACCCAATGGGACAAAACTCCTCTCCAAAAGAGAGAAAACAAAACAAAAGAAACATGATGTATGGAGGACTCAATGATACCCCCCAAGAACTACATCCATCATGTATATACAATCATTTACCCCCACCATAAGAGGGAAGTAGAGAGATAATATATCCCCCCCATAATGAAGAAGCTCCAATGCTGATGAAGAATGCTTGAAAAAAAAAGATGACCCAATGTCTACAAGCAATACATCTTCCCTTAGGAAGAAAAATTATCATAAGCTAATAAAGAAGCCACTCCATATCCAACTGAAAGGAGGAAGAATGAATGCTCAACATGTATGGCTCTGAAAACTGAGTAGGAGTCTCCAAGCTTGAATGAGCCACACAATAATCATGGTCAAACTCAACCAAGAAACATGACAAATCAAGTGAATGAGGAGACTCATGAATTCCAATCTCCAAAGACAAAGTAGATGGGATAACAGTTGTGCTAAAACTGTCATCAAACAGGAGAGAAATCCCCTCAAGTGTCTCCTCCAAATCTGCAATATGAGACTCATAAATGGTGACTCCCCAACACCCCCAGGAATAGTTGTGACCAAAACCACTTCCACAAGTGAGAGAATGGCAAGAAAGCTTGCTTCACAATGCAAGATTGATTAATGGTTGAATATGATGCAAATGTACATGAGATGCCTTGCTTATATAGGCAAGGTTGAAATGTAGTATTGAACATGATGTTGAAAAATGTCATAATCCTATGACATGAGACAACTAACAACCTAATAACCTAGGAAATAATGAATTACTAGCTAGATAAGGTAAGTTATAGAAAATCCAACTAAGACTTCTAGAAATAATCTTTTTCCTAAGTAAACTTAACATGTGAATATGTCCACTAATTTACCTAGTGAATGAATTAGCTAGGTACAAGAAATTTATTCACACCAACAAAGCTATTATAAAAGTATTTTAAGTAGATGCATCAGAAGGAGAAATTGCACAAGTATCTGGTTTTCCAAGGATTGGAGTTGAATTTCTAGTTCAAGTAGATGTAGTGGTTGCAAGAGAAAGTTCTATGAGTGAGGAGAAAATCTGGATTCATCATCCTAAGGCACTAAAATACTTTCACTTCCTTTGGTATGGGATTCCTATGCCTTAGATATCATCAGGTACCTTACATGTGATGGTAGGTTATCTCTTATTTATATTGTGAATTTCAAATTATTAAGCCATCTTCGTTATAATAGACTTGTTAATATGCCAAATTTCCTCTACAACTTGTTAAAGAGGATGGGATCCAAATACCAAAGGAAATATAATGATTCAGCTCTTTCCCATAATTGTTTAATAGCCATGTTAACAAAAAAGAGTCTTAGAATTCAATACCCATAGGTATCTTGAGAAGACTTTGTGAAATATTAGGACATTAACAATATACTAGAGCAACCTATAATTCCTAAAATCCTAGAACCATCAGCTGTGCCTATAAGAGGAACCCCTCTTGGTTCACTTGTTGCTTCACCTACCCATAGCCAAGGTGAACCTAAGGAGAAAAATATGTAAGAATAATCACCTATAGCATTTAGGAAACCGGCAACAAAGAAGACCCCATCCACCTCTAAGACACAAAGGTAGCCCTTCTACACCTTTAAAGGTGCAGAATAAAAAGGATACATAGAAAGATACATCTGCTACACCTAGGCGTTTAGGCTGGTTGAGACAAAAAGGTGTTATGAGGGGAAGCATAGGAAAATAAAAAGAGGAAAACATTATGATGGTTGACACTAACTCAGAAATAGATGAAAATTCTCTTGAGAAGGTGCATGTTTCTACCAAAATAAAATGGTATGTATCCACCTCTGACTTAGATTCAAAGGACATCTTTATTTCTTATAAAACCAAGAGGAGAGCCCCAAACAACCTTGACAATGAAGGTTTTGAATACACAAGGGTATAGGGGGTTGTGATGATCAGACTTTAAGGGATGAGGAATTATTTTTAGAAGAAAGGAAAGTTAGGAAGGGATTGGAGGAAGCATTAGAAAGAATTAAGTAGTTGGAAGAACAAGTGAAAAATTATGAACAAAGGGATAAAGAGAGGGAGATGAAGATTCAAGAGATGGAGGAGAAACTACAGACATATGGACACAGGGCAAAACTGGACCTGTTGGCACAACTTTCCATAGTTAAAATAGGGGATACACAACTTGCAATAGAGAATAGCAGACCCCCTCCTATAAAGACTCCAAATAATCATACAACCCTATCCATTGGGTATCAATTGTGGAAAGTTGTTAATGAATTTTCACAAGAGAAGGAAAACTGGAGAAAATAAAAAGAAACCCTAATTATAGAGCATACCAAAGTGTTGGAGGGAAAGGACATTGATTGAAAAAGTTAGTAGTTAGAATGGAGGAGGTAGTAGATAAAGCTTCCCAAATTGTTAGATGCAGAACCCCAACAAGAACTTATGCATTGTTTTTGCAAGATAAGTTTTTAAGTTTTAAGTTTAGTAGATTGATAAGTAACCAGTTAGTAGCAATGAGTGGGAAATTTCATTTTCTTAATGTTTTTGCTGACTCTACACCAAATGAATAAGACCAGCTTTGTGAATACTATCTACATAACTATGTAGTGCCTGAGGAGATAGAATGAAACTCCTTGATGTTTGTGGGGGATTTACAGGTCAGAGCACTAGCATCGTACTTTAGGAATGAAGGATTTATGGGTGAACTTATGGAGGAATATGAGGAGAGAGAGAAATCTTTTGCTCTCCTAGTAAGAAAGGAATCTAAGAACCCTGATGCAATTATAAATGTGTGGTTGCAACTTATGGAATATAAATGAATAGGAGGAAAGATCATGAGATTAAGGATGCAAGATTATAATAGAATGAAACATTGGCAGTTGGATTGGTTCATCATAGTTATAAGAACGTGTAGTAGAGATAGGATAGTTTGACTTTAGAGCTACATAGGAAAGAGCCACATTTAGTGTATAACTTCATGGTTATGCTTGAAAGAGTGTACAGGTATATGGATATTGTTACTAACCTTGCACTTAAATGGCTACCATTAAAATTCTAATCATCTATCCTTCTTTATCTAATGCCACATTAGAAAAGGGATAAAATGGAGGAATCTGAGTAGGTTGAACTTACCAGAATGAGGAGGCCTTCATGTTATAGGGGATTCTACCTAAAGTAGATCAAGGGAGTAAACACTGTCATGGACCTTAAAGAGATTACACTACACTATAAGTTGTCCCATTAGTTCATTTGTTTGAGGGAAAGAAAAAGGGTAGTTGGGGGGAGTGATGAGCTCTTTTATTAGCTAGTTTTCTATTATCTTTATGCTGCTTATAAGACATTCCTAAGATAATTATCCCTACAATATGCCATATTTTATGTTTATTATGTTGACCTTGAACTTGGTTAAAGTATATGGAAATGCAGTTATGATATGATGGTGTTGCTTGATTTATATGTGAATATGTATGAATTATGATTGATATCTATGTTTAATCATGGTAGTTAGTATTGTGTGCATGTTTTATGAACTAAACCCTTGTCGCCTGAGAAGAAACTGTAGCCCGTAGAAACTACAAAATTTAACTCATAGCCAAAGAAGTTCTTGGACAAAAAAATAGGGGATGTTCTTGAATACACCGAGTGCAATAACTACAACATGGAGACACTTGATGAAGACAATCATGCATTATTATGACAAACAAAAAAGACATTGAAGAAGGAGAACCCTATTATCATTAGGATTCTGGCATAACTGATTCTATGTTCCATGTTTTAGTTCTATTATTAAAAATTTCTAATCCTATTTGGATTCTTATTTTTTTCAATTGTAGTAAGGATAACTAAATCTTCATTACGCTTTGATATCTAGGGAGTTGTAATTAATGGTTTTAGTTTAGAATTGTGTTATGAATAAACTCCCCTATGCATGTATATAGCCAGTGGTTGAGTCTTGAGGATAAGTAGTTGATAGTAAGTTGATTAATCTTTTAGTTGTGGATTTGGTTATCAAACACTTTTTAGTTTCTAGTTGTTAATACACATACATGTTGATTGTTCAAACATGGTTTTTTTGAATACAATCTTTGAGAAAATGTGATATTTTGGAATGTGTAATGAATGATCTCAAGTTGATATGATTGATTTGAATATGAGGATTTATATTTGGTTTAGTTTAAGTGAAGATAGCCACTTGAGCAAGGGCCACTCAAGGTACTATCCTTCACTACATTTCCAATTTTTATTTCTATTAGTGGTTACTTCATAATTGCATAATAAATTAAGATAGATTCTCATATCAAAGTTATCAATAATTATTGTTCATGATTGCATGAATTTGACTTATAGTAATCTAGAGTGTAGCATAGGTTCAGTTATTAGTTTCTAGTTAGTTTCAGTATTTTACCTATTAACAGAAGTTCAATCATAGACTATGCTGTAGGTGCTCGTAGCCAAAGTACTAGCTTTACTTCTTTTACTACATTATGAATTTTTATGATTTTCTAGCAAGTATAATACCTTCATTAGGACAATTTAAGTAACCTCAGGTCTTTTAAATCACATACAGTGCTAGTACCATCACAAGCCTACTAGCCCTAGTTGATAATTGAATGAAAGTCCTTTCAATATCAAGTGGACTGTTCAGCTAGGTTTTACCTTGAATTGTGTGATTTCCAACAAGTTTATTAGGCATTAGAATGGACTCTACAATGATATATTTACTTACCTACATAGAGGTATCCTCCCATATGACCTTACTCCAAACCTTAGATTTTTTTTTCTTCAGAAAAGCATCCCAATTTGTTCTCTTAAGTGATACCCTTTATCGTCAAAGTCTCAAAGGGATAATATTATAATGTCTTAACCAAGTGGAAGCTTTAACTATGTTGAAATAAGTACATAAAGGCATATGTGGATCACACTCAAGTGGTATGAACCTGGCTAAGAAACTGTTGAGAACGGGGTATTACTGGCCTACCATGGAATGTGAAGATCATCAATATGTTAAGAAATGTATGCAATGCCAATAGCATGGGGACCTCATCCATGCACCAGCTGAAGAACTATAACTAATCACTACACCTTGGCCTTTCTCACAATGGGAACTTGACCTCATAGGAAAGATCACCCCTACCTCATCCAAGGTCATAAATTTATCATTACAACCACTGAACATTTCAGAAAGTGGGTTGAAGTGATTGCTATGACCTACATCATGGGAATAAAAATATCTAAATTCATCCTGAATTACCTCATTTGTCGTTACAGTATTCCACAAGCCCTTATCTCAGAAAATGGAACACCTTTCAAAAATTAGGATGTCTATGAGTTATGCCAAAGGTTCAAAATCCAACACTAATTTTCTACCCCATAATATCCCAGGGAAATGGTCAAGCTGAGGCTTCAAACAAAACCATCCTAAAGATTCTCAAAAAGACAGTCAATGAAGTTGGCCATGATTGGCATCTAGAATTGAACCCTTCCTTGTGGGCCTATAGAATCAGTGTCTACATGCCTACAAGTGTCACACCATTTTACCTAGTGCACAAAACCAAAGCTATCCTACCTATTGAGGTCAAGCTCCCTTCGCTGAGAGTGTCGTAAAATCTCATTATCGATGAAGAATACAAAGTGGCCAGATTCAATGAGTTAGAGCTATTGGATGAGTGTTGCCTTGAAGCTTTGAATCACTTATAAGCTTATCAAAACCAATTCAAAAGGAGCTATAATAAGAAGATAAAAAATTAGTCTTTCTAGGTGGGAGATCTTGTACAGAAGGAGAACCAAAAGAATATGTTAGATCTAGATAGCAAAGGGAAGTTTGAACCTAATTGGTTAGAACCATTCATTGTCATAGATAGTTATGGTTCTGGAGGCTACCAATTATCAACACTTGAGGGAGAACCCTTGCAGGATCCTATCAATAGCTCACATCTCAAAAATTTTTATGCCTAAGCTTGAAGGGTATAAATCCAAAAATAAAAAAAATCAGAAAAATAACAAAATTCAAAAAAAAAGAAAAAACGATTAAAAAATAGTAAAGAGAAAAAAATCATCCTCTAGCAAAAACCGCTTTGGTGCCACTTTGGGAAAGTACCTTGGTGAAAACCTAAAAAAAAAATGCTTTATGTAAATAAGCACCATCCATCCATGATTGACTCTTCAACTTATTCTTACATCCATCCATCATATCCATCCTTTGTTCATGTTTATCCTATTTATTCCATCACCCATCTGTGTTTGTATCATAGCTGGATATTTAGTAAGTATCATGCTCCCCTTTAGTAGCTTGGCACATTCCTAAGGTTAGTTTGTCTTGCCTATATCAAGATAGTCTATCATATCACACTAGGGGAATTTGTCTATACTTGCATCAGATTAGGTTCTTGTATATTTTCTTAAGATTATTTACGAAATCTCAAAAAATCCAAAAACATTCACAAAATATCAAAAATCAAAACATCAGAAACTTGTAGAGTCAAAATTCAAAAACATCTGAAACATTTGTATAGTCAAAATCCAAAAACATTTGAAATCTTGTAAAGTCAAAAAATTCCAAAATATTTGAAAACATTTACAAAATCATCAAAATCCAAAAACATCCAAAACATTTGTATAGCTCGGAAAATTCATAAACATCCAAAATATTGTAAAGTCAAAATCCCAAAAACATTAGCTTAGTTCATGCATTGTTGAATTAAAATAGTTTCTAATTGCATGTATGTGGGATTCATGATTTTGTAATTGAATTAGATTCTATAGCTTAAATGATTGTTTCATACTCTTGGAGTGATTAGTTATAGTTCAATCTTAGAAGTTAGTAGTCACAGTCTTAAGTGATAAGTACCTACAACACAAGTAACAACTTATGTTTATTTCCCTAATTTTCCAGTTAATGTTTCATTCCCTTTTTCAAATTTTTATCATTTTTTATACATGTGTAAATTACCTATACTCATTGATATAGGTCGTGTAGAATCTATGAATGCACATATAATGCCAACATTATTAAAAGCTTATGAAGTCCTAGTTGATAATTAATGAAACCTCTCATAGAAGATGAGTTGTTCAATTAAGAAGCCATCCTTTGAATTGTGTGTCTACCTATAGCACCAAGTTAATTAGACATTAGAGAGGCCCTACATTTTTTGGAATATGAGGATGGTGTTAATCCCATGATTCTTCTATTTATTTCTAATTCTTTTCAATCTTTCATAGTTTAACAATTCCACTTTTAGAATTAGAGTAAATAGGTTGAAAGCCATCAACACAACACGAGTTGTTAACAATGTGCAGGAACCATTGAACTACAAAGTTATAAACATTGTATGTGGAGGTAAAGAGACACTCTAGGAAGATTTCTCCCTTCAACACATGAATCATTACAAGATATTGGTGTACACAATGAACATAGCGAGGGAATTCCTAAAGAAGAATCATCCCTGACACCATTACCTACACTAGAAATAGAGGAGACTTCCCACATACACATCAACATCATGGATAATGCAATAGTAGAAGACCCACCAAAGCATGTAACGTTTGAGTTCCCTATAGCTAACTAGGAGAGAGTTGTTGCTTTGAAGAATATACCTCCTTTGACACTACCTGTCTTCTATGGGCTAGTTACAGAGGACCTAGACACCTTTCTTTTTGGGTTTGATGTGCTATGCCAAAGTTATAACTATACAATAGATGCCCATAGACTCAATTTATTTTCAACAATGTTGAAACATTCTACTCTAAGATGGTTCATGGGCTTGGGAAGAGATGTTGTTCCCAATTGGAACACAATGAAGATAAAGTTCTTGAAAATTACTAGGATTATTGTAGAGGCATATATAGAAAGATGGATGAAATCTTTAGGATGTCACATAAGGAAGATGAATATTTGGAGGACTATATTAAGAGGTTTCAATTCTGCCTCGAGAAATCCCATCAAAATAGAATCTCTAATGAATCCATGAAACTGGTATTCTTAAGGGGAGTAAATGAGGATTGGATGGATGCACTTAACCTCATTGGGCCAAGAGAAATATCATAGTTACCATTTAAGGAGATATGTAATGCATGTATAAACTATTCAAGGTCTTTCACCACGAAGGTTAGAGGAGAGAGGACATCTTCCATCAAAAAATCAACCATTGGAGTCTCAAGGGTGGAGCTAATCAATCTTATATTAAACATTAAAGAGGATATCATTAGCCACTTGGATACACAATTAGATACCCTTCACATCAAGAAAAATCAAGAAGCAGAAGTAACCCTCACATAATACTACCCACATTATAGAAAAAAGAAGATCAATTGCAAGTGTGAGAGGTGGCCAATATTTCTAAAGATAAGTTAGGGACATCATAATTTCATGCACTAGAAGGTGAATATGGTCAAGTGTTCTACATATCTCAATAGAAACCATGACAACCAATACAAGGTATGCCCCAAGATCTTTTGAGTTATAAGATGTCATTTCCTAGTAACAATGTAAATTTCCCTAATTGGAATGCTTAATCTTGGGCCAATGTGCAAAACCCACAATGACCAATGCTTCAATCCAATTGGAATCAACAACAATAAAACATGTGGCCACCATAGAATTACCAAGGACCTAATTATAATTCTCAGTGGCCAACCCAACAAAATTAATGGTAACCTCAGTGGAAAAGACGCCAACATTGGAAAAATCAAAATCTTAACTATCAATAGCCAAAATAGTGCTTGGAGCCACAACAAAAGCCATAATGCCAAACCCTTAAATAGCTGCACCAAATCCACCAAGAGCACCTCAATTGATAGCACAACCTACACCTAACCTAAATAATAAGCATGTCCAATAGGATTATGCTACTGATGCCATACAATACCCCACCTATGGGGTTGAGGTGAGTGATGTACACCTTAGATCAGGGAAGATGTTAGCTGAGCCTTCATCTCCTCATATCAATGAACTAATTGATGAGGAACTCCCAAAAAATCACATGGATAAACAACCTAAGGAACCTAAGTCAAATCAGGTCAAGCTAATAACCATGAGTCCAAAGCCTTCATTCCCTAAAATATTAATAGTCCAATAACATCATTCACATGCTTGAACTGATCTATTGGGACAAATCAAAGATGTTTGAATCAAAATACCCCTCATCCAAGCCATTAAGGAAGTACCCATTTATACCAAAATAGTGAGAGAGTTGTGCCTCAAAAAGCCAAGCAGGAAATGTAAGGACCCTCAGACTATACATGTCTTAGGAAAACTTGCAAACATTATGTTGGGAAACATAACTTTCCCCAAGTATGTAGACCCTGGGAGCCCTATAGTGGATGTCAAAATCAGTGGCACTCTCATTAAAAATACCCTAATTGATATTTGGGAAACCATTAATATAATGGCCAAAGAAATAATGAAATTATTACAAATAATGGAGCTTAGACCTACACCTACTGTGTTGTAATTAGTAGATAGGTCAATAGTCAAACTTGAGGGAATCATAGAAGAATTGGTAATAACATTGGACTCATGGGAGTACCCTACAAACTTTATGGTGTTACAGCCTAAGGCTAACCTTGTAGGATATCTCCTCATCTTAGGCAAACTTTGGTTGTAAATCATAGATTCCTTTATTGGTTGTAGATTTGGTAACATGATCATTTCCAATGGAAATGTGACTAAGAAACTAGTCCTCTATCCACTTGCCCAACCACATGCAAATTTGGAGAAAACCATATTGTTTTCCCTAGATGAGGAAGACCAATACTCCTTACAAACTTTGATGACTATTGAATGTAGTCCCTTGTTAGAAAACTAAGATGAAGATGAACTAATTGAAAAAATCATGCAAAACAATTATGGTAGGGACCCATAGCAACATGACTGTCTAACATGTTTGCAAGATCCCCTATAGAACATAATTCTCACCAATACATCAGAGTCTATTTCTCAAAATTTCAACACCTTATTGACACATCACTATGTTGCAAGAATGAAAAGATTGAAGGTGTTTTGGAAAGTTTGGAGGTGTTGTCATTGATGTCAATCGATCAACTGGCTATCTACTAGTTGCTGTTGGTTGTATATGTCGAGGATATTGAGAAAATTGTAATAAAGATATATTGCATGTGTTCAGTGGTTGCTCCGGGTTTTGGTCTAGATTTTATCCTGTGGTTGTGTGGTTCATATATGTTGTTCATGGTTGTCAGTAGATGTTATATCTAGATTTTTGGTTGCTGATTTGTTGTACAGTGCAAGTTGTGTTCACCAGTTGTGAACTATGGTTTTCTGTGTTTCTGGTTGAGGTTCGAGAGAAATGTTGTTGGTCCAGATTTCAATTTGATGAAGTCTTACGGCTTGTGGTTCTAGAGTTGTGTTGCCCTAGTTCTATTGAAGATAGTTTTGATATTTGGAAGATTCATGCTTAATGGTTCTATGTGTTTTACATTGGTTTGGATGACCTTGTGTGAAATACTAATTTTGAGGAAGATGAAGCATGTTGGATCTTTTTGGGTCACCCTCATTCTAATTCCACCCTAGGATGTTTTGGCACCGACCTAATTTGAATTTACATTTGGATGACCGATTTTGGATATGTTTCAAAGTTGAATATGGTATAAATGCAAGATGAGTTAATGGTGAAACATGAGAGAGAAAGAGGCAAGAGAAAAGAAGAAGAGAGAAAAAGAGAAAAGAGAAAGTGTAGTTTTATGTGATATTGATTCTATTCAGTGAGTGTGTGTGTTGAGAGTGTGGCAGATCAATGTGAAGCTTAATGCTAAGTTTCTAGATGTAGTGAATAGAAGGAAAACTCTATCATTCATGCATGTGTGTGAGTAATTATGGTGGAATCCTTTGTTGCATTGGGATTGTAGTCTCTCTGTAATAAGTTTTCTTTGTATTCTTTGTATCTCTGTGTTAGTGAGCCCTCTGGGTTGTAGCCCTATTGGACAGTGAGTCCTTGTTCTGAATCGTGAGTCTTTATTTTAGGCAGTGAGCCTGGTTTCAGGTAGTGAGCCTTTTTGTAATTGGTTTTGATATTCTCTATGGTGTGAGTTAATCCTCACTGTGGTTTTTCCCTTATTGGGTTTTCCACATAAATTTGGCGTTATTGTGTTTATGTGTTGGATTTAAGTTTTTGCATTAACATATGATGATTAATCATTTAAGCAATATTTAGAATTGGTTCTGGTGATTAAATTAAAGGTTAATTCTATGACAACTAATTCACCCCCTCTCAATTTTCCTAATCAATAATTGGTATCAAAGCTTGGTTCCTTGGTGAAGAGATTAACCACTTGAGGAAGGTCCGAGATGGTTGGAAAAATGGTTTATGATTATTTGAGGTTTGATGGAACTAATTATGGTATCTAGAAGGTATAGCTGGAAGAATATCTAGAGTATTGTGGATATGATGTGGAGAAATATTGCAAAAATCCTTACACTCCTCTTGCTAATGGTCCGAGTACACATGAAGAAATCAAAGCACATGAAGTGAACAATAAGGAAAAATACATTTTGAATAATAGTCTAGTACATTTAGAGTTGATCAAGGTTTAGAATTTGAAGACAACTAAGGAAGTTTGGGATGCTTTAGAAAGAGCACATGATGGTGATAAAAGAGTTAAAGAGATGAAACTACATAATTTGGAGACACAGTTTGATCTTCTACATATGTCCAAAGATGAAAATGTCAAAGCTTATGTATAGATATTGGATGAGATAATGGTTGGAATGTGAGGAATTGGTGCTACTATTGATGAAACAAGGATTATAAAGAAGATTCTTAGAACTCTTCCTGATGCTTATAGTGAGAAGGTGAGTGCTATTGAGCATACTATAGATTATAAGACCTGTACTAAGGATCTGCTATTAGGATTTTTCACATCTTATGAGATGAAGAAGTCGAGTCCAAGGAATGGAAGCAAATCAGAGACTGCCTTTAAAGCTACAAAGGCTGAAAATCTGGATGAAGAGAACTTTTATGAAATAGAAGCTAACTTTGTAAGAAGAATAAGGAAAGGCTCTAATAACTATGAAGGTAAGTTTCCCTTTAAAATATTTAATTGTGGAGAAATAGGTCATTATGTTGTAAAGTGTCTGGAAAGAGCTATAAGGAATAAACAAAGATATGAGAAGGAAAAGAAAGGAAAGAAGATTAACATAGCTTACTATGTGAATGAGAATGCAAGTGTATTTGATGAGGATTCAAAATATGAAGATCCTAATGACAATGAATGCTTGTTATTTGTGATTAAGGATGAACCTACTTTTGCTAATTCTGAAAAATAGGTAAAGGAAAGCCCTCCAGAGAAGGAGAAAAATGAAGGTACAGTTATCTCTGCCCTACATGCTAAACAAGAGAAAAATATTGGTTAGTTGATAGTGATTGTTCACATCACATGACTAGTGATAAAAGAAGGTTTGTTAAGCTTGAGAAATATGATGGAGGCTTGGTTATGTTTGGAGATGATATTGGTGCTAAATTTTTTGGGATAGGTTTAGTAAGTTTTGATGGCAAGCATCATACTGATGATGTTTACTATGTTAAGGGTTTAAGGAATAATTTGTTGAGCATTGGTTAGATGTGCAGAAAAGGATATGATATTGTGTTTAAGGATGAGAAATGAGGGATCTGAAAAGGATCCAGAACATTGATTGCTATATGAAAGAAATCTGAAGGGAATATCTATCAACTTAAGGGTGTTGATGGACGATGTTTTATGACTCAGATTAATGACAATTGGTTATGACATAGGAGAATGTGTCACATGAATTTTGATAACTTGGCAAGGATTAGTGCTATTCAGGCCATGAGAGATTTATCGAGAATTACAAATCCTGTTAGTGCTATTTACAAGCATTGTCAATTTGGAAAGTAATCAAGAAATCATTAGAGATCAAAGGAACAATCTACTACTAGACTACTAGATTTAGTTCATACAAATCTCTATGGTCCTACAAGAGTGAGAAGTCTACTTGGTGAAAGGTACTTTATGCTTTTAATTAATGATTATTCTAGATATACATGGGCTACATTTCTTAGAGATAAATCAAATGCATTAGATAGATTCAAGGCATTCAAAGCAATGGTTGAAAGTGAAGTGAATTTGAAGATAAAAAGCTTAAGATCTGAAAGAGGTGGATAATTCACCTCCCATGAGTTTAATATGTTTTGTAAAGTGCATGGAATAAAAATATAGTTATTTTCTCTGAGAACTCCTCAATAGAATAGAGTTGTTGAAAGGAAAAACAAAACAATTCAAGAAGCTACTAGGTCAATGATTACTGAAGCCGGTTTACCGAAAGTTTACTGGAAAGAAGCTATTCATACTACTGTTATGTGTTCGATCGAGTTCAAGCAAGAGAAAATAGTACAAAGACTCCCTATGAGCTATGGCATGGAATAATTCTATAGTTAAATATTTCAAGGCATTCAGAAGCAAATGTTATATTAAAAGAGATGAAGAAACTTTGGGAAAGTTTGATGCAAGAAATGATGAAGGCATTTTTCTTGGATATTCTACTAAAATAAAGGCATACAAATGTTTCAATAAAATATTGAGAAATATTTTAAAAAGTTCAAATGTGAAGGTTGATGAGACAATGAAGAATTCTATTGACATTGATGGATACGTATCTAATGAACATGATTGTGCAAGAATAGAAGAAATTGTGGAAGAAAAAGAAAAATATGAGCAAGAGAAGAAGATGCTCCAGTGATGTCCCCTAGGACACCTAGATATGCAAAAAAAACTCATTTAGAAAGTCAAATTATTGGAGACAAGACAAGAGGTGTGTTAACTAGAAGAAAAGCTACTGCTGAAGTGAATTTGTGTTTACTCTCTGAGATAGAACCGAAGATAGTAAGTGAAGCTTGTAAAGATGAACATTGGAAGGAAGCAATGAAAGAAATTTTGTAGATTGAGAAGAATTAGACTTGGGAATTGGTCCCAAGACCAACAAATAAAAATATCATTGGATCAAAGTGGGTATTCAAAAATAAGTTGAATGAGAATGGAGAAGTGGTCAGAAACAAAGCGAGGCTTGTGTGTAAAGGTTACTCACAAGTAGAAGGCTTATATTTTTAGGAAACCTTTGCTCCGGTAGAAAGAATGGAAGCTATAAGGATATTCTTGGAATTTTCTACTCATAAAGACTTTAAGGTCTATCAGATGGACGTCAAGTCAACATTTTTGAATGGTGAGCTAGAAGAAGTCTATATGGAACAACTAGAAGGATTTCAATTGACAGATCAACCAGATATGGTGTATAGATTGAAGAAAGCTTTATATGGGTTGAAGCAAGCTCCTAGAGCTTGGTATGCAAGGTTAGACAAGTATTTGATTCAATAAGGTTTTAAAAAAGGTACAACAGATAGTAATTTGTACTTTAAGATTAAAAATGAACAAAATATTGATTATAGTTGTGTATGTTGATGATATTATCTTTGGAGGAAATGAAAATATGTGCAAGATGTTTGTGGAAGAGATACAAAAAGAATTTGAGATGTCTATGTTTGGGGAGATGAATTTCTTTCTTGGGCTACAAATTAATCAAATAGAGAAAGTAATTTTCATATCATAGTCTAAGTATGTGAGAGAGATGTTGAAGAAGTTTGGGATGGATGGTTCCACATTGGTAAGTACTCCTATGGTGACTGGTTGCAAATTGGGTAAAGATGAAAATTCACTTAAGGCTGATTAGAGCAAGTATAGATCTATGATTGGTGGACTATTATATTTGATTGCTACTAGACCAGATATCATGCATGCAGTCTATATTGTGGCTATATTTCAAGATCTTAAGGAAACATATGTTGCTGATGTTAAAAGAATATTCAAATATTTGAACGACACTTCATATTATGGATTGTGGTATCCTAAAGATACTAACTTTACACTTAGTGCCTATACAAATGTAGATTGGGCTAGATCTGTAGATGACATAAAAAGTACAAGTGGTGGTGCATTCTTTCTTGGATGTAGATTGGTGGCATGGTCGAGTAAGAAGAAAGATTTAGTCTCCTTGTCTACTGCTGAAGCTAAGTATATTGCTACTGCATCTTGTTGTACACAAGTTCTATGGATGAAATAGACATTGAAAGATATCATAATGCTATATGATGATCCCATTTCTATTTTCTGTGATAATACAGGTGCAATTAACATTTAAAAGAATCCAATGATGCACATGAGGAAGAAGCATATATCTATTAGATATAATTTCTCAAGAGAGAAGGTCATGGAGAATGAAGTAAAGCTTGAGTATGTTCTGATAAAGGATCAGATTGCTGATATTTTCATGAAGGCTCTTCCTAAAGATACTTTTGAGTATCTTTGGGAGAAGTTAGGGGTTATTTCCCCTCCTTCTTGAACTTGATGCATATGGAGATGCATCAGTCTGGTGGATCTATGGATCTATCTTTCTTTTGGACTGATATTTTGGTGGCTACCTCTCAAGGGGAGCAAGTAGTATTAGGTGTTGTCATTATGTGTATTTTTTTGTCATGACAAAGGAGAGATCAATGGAAACTTTTTCCTTTTCCATTGATGTCAAAGGGGGAGAAGAAGCATGTGAAAAAGGAAAGGAAGATTGGGAAAATAAGTGTATAAGAAATTATCTTCTAAGGGGGAGAAAACATAAAAATGTATTTAGAGCTAGTATGTTGTCTTTGATGGTTTTTTCACATCATGTGTTGCCATCGATGACAAAGGGGGAGATTGTTGCAAGAATGAAAAGACTAAAGGTGTTGTGGAAAGTTTGCAGGTGTTTTCATTGATGTCAACTGGTCAACTGATTATCTATTAGTTGTTGTTGGCTGTATATGTTGAGGATATTGAGAAAATTGCAATAAAGATGTGTTACGTGTGTTTAGTGGTTGCTATGGGTTTTGGTATAGATTTGATCTTGTGGTTGTGTAGTTCAGATATGTTGTTCATGGTTGTTAGTAGATGTTATATCCATATTTTTAGTTGTTGATTCATTATACAATGTAAGTTGCATTCACTGGTTGTGAACTATGGTTTTTAGTGTTTTTGGTTGAGGTCCAGGAGAAATGTTGTTGGTTTTTATTTCTCTTTGATGAAGTCTTATGACTTGCAGTTCTAGAGTTGTGTTGCCCTGGTTCTATTGAAGATAGTTTCAGCATTTGGAAGATTTGTGATTAATGGTTTGATGTTTTTTACACTGGTTTGGTTGACCTTGTGTGAAATAGTACTTTCATGGATGATGAAGCATGTGTTTGGGTCCCCCTCATTATAATTCCACCCTAGGATGTTTTGGCACTAACCTAATTTGAATTTAAATTTGGATGGCTGACTTTGGATATGTTTCAAAGTTGAAGATGGTATAACTGCTAGATGAGTTAATGGTGAAACATGAGAGAGAAAGAGGCAAGAGCAAAGAAGAAGAATGAAAAAGAGAAAAGAGAAAGTGAAATTTTATGTGACATTGATTCTATTCAGTGAGTGTGTGTGAGAGAGTGTGGTAGATCAATGCAAAGCTTAATGCTGAGTTTCTAGATGCAGTGAGCAGAAGGTGAACTCTATCATTCATGATTGTGTGTGAGTAATTGTGGTGGAATCCTTTGTTGCATTGAGATTGTAGTCTCTCTATAACAAGTCTTCTTTGTCTTCTTTGTATCTCTGTGGCAGTGAGCCCTCTGAGTTGTAGCCCTGTTGGACAGTGAGTCCTTGTTCCAGACAATGAGTCCTTATTTTAGGCAGTGAGCCTTTTTGTAATCGGTTTTGATATTCTCTATAGTGTGATTTAATCCTCACCATGGTTTTTCCCTTATTGGGTTTTCCACATAAATATGGTGTTATTGTGTTTATGCGTTGGATTTAAGTTTTTGCATTAACATTTGATGATTAATCATTTAAGCAGTATTTAGAATTGGTTCTGGTGATTAAATTAAAGGTTAATTCTGTGATAACTAATTCAACCCCCCTCTTATTTTTCCTAATAAACACACTGTATCCCAAATACAACAGGTCTTGGCATTTCATTTGTTCAAACATCATCCTTGAATTTAGAGATTATGTCAAATAAGACATTAAATATAAACAACCAATTGACTACTACACAATAGACTTCACTGTTGAAAAATTTGCAAGCACATGCAACAACATTTGCATGGGATTACCATGAAATGAAGGGTATACATCAAAAATTGTGCATTCATCATATTTACATCAATGAAGGCTATAAACCAGTTAGGAAACCACAAAGGAGAATAAACCCTGCAGTTTGTGACAGTCAAAGTTGAATTAAAAAAGTTGTTGGATGCAAGATTTATCTATCCAATCTTTGAAAGTCAATTGGTGTCTCAACTAGTGATTATACCTAAGAAAGGGGGAAATGTAAAGTGTATGTAGACTACCGTGAGTTGAATGCAACAACTAGGAAAGTCCACTTTCCCCTTCCTTTCATTGATCAAGTACTAGATTCACTTGTAGACAAGAAATACTTCTCTTTTTTGGATGGATTTAGTGGATTCAATCAGATTAAGATAGCCAAAAAAGATAAAGACAAGACTAACTTCACATGACCTTGTGATACATATGTTTACTTTGTCTTACCATTTGGGCTATGTAGTTGGTGCAGGAGCACCTAAACCCTTATTTGCAAAATTGATGATTTGAAGGTTTGATAGGTGGTTAGTAGGGTAGTATAGGGTGTTTTGAGTATATTTACCTTAAATAAGGTCTATTAAGACCATTTTAAATGTAACTGGGTGGTTTTGAGTTAGAGGTGTCAAGTTAGGAAAAGTTGCGCAAAAGGATGTAAATGTTGTCAAGGGAAAAATTGTCAAAAATGCTCTTTTCTAGGAATGTGAAAGGTTATGGGAATTTGAAAGGTAGTTAGAGGTGTTAGGTAGTTGGAACTTGAATATAATATGTATTTAAAGCCTCAAAAGGATCAAAGGTAGAGGGATGAAGTTTGTAATACATTTCCCATATTAATAACAAAGGTTTCTTCAACAATTTTTTTGTGTTTTTAAACTTTTTGCATACTGTATGATCCCGTACTGTTAGAGATTGCTTTGAAGAACAAAAAATTTGTTGAGTCATGTTTTAAATTTCATCTGTATCAATCTTGAGGGCTTAACACTAAGTTTTGTGGAATATTTCTTTCATTTTCTGAAACTGCTTGTAAGAGGCCAGTAAAGGGTTTGATTTAAAGTAAAAAATGACAAACTAGTCATTCCACCTATTGTATAAGCCTGTGCCTTAGTGGAATGGCTACTCCTAGGGTAGATTAGTGGTTTTTATGGTTTTTTTAGGCTATGGATATATGCTGTGAGAATTGGGGTGAAGCCCTAGGGCCAAACATGGTGTTTTTCATGTGAAAAAGAGGTATTGAGATGTGGTTTTGATAAAATGTTAAAAGAACAGTGTATGTAATGAATTTCTAAGTTTTTGTAGGGTGAATTTGAAGTATTGCAAGCATTTTTTGAGTCTGGTAAGCCCGGGTGATATGATTTCCAATAAACCTTAGAGTTTTGTGTGTAAAATGAGGGTTTCATGGTGCAACATTCTAGAAGACTTGAAACTGTGAATTGATCATGGAATTTGTGGTTTTGTATCACAACTTGTGACTATCAAGTGAGTTTGGTTGTTTATCAGGTGTGTAGGAGGCAACTCCTTTGTAAAAGAGGGCTAATTGAGTAGCCTAAAGGGAGGGCATTCTATTGGTTTTCTATTTTGTGTCAAAGAAACCTTGTAGAATTTGTTTGGAAGTTGTGATAGGTTTTTTTGTGTCTCAAGAGGTATTTGATTGGCCTTTGTATAGCCTTCTCCAAAAGATATCTTCCAAGGTTGGGATTTGAGGGCTACAATCCTCTAGGAGGGTGTTTGTGAAAAGGGGAGTGATTTGTGTTGTAAGAAGTTGATTCCTTGTTGTAGTTTGATCAAATTGAGTTGGAAAGTGTGTTATCACCACCTTTCTTACATCAGTAGTGCACCTGCCACCTTTCAAAGGCCAGTACTCAACATTTTCTTAGACTATGCACATGATTCCATGGAATTTTACATGGATGATTTCACAATTTATGTGAATACCTATGAAGAAGCACCTTCTAATATGGAGAAAGTACTATAAATATGTTAATATAATAACCTATCCTTGAGTCATGAAAAATGATTCATGATGATGATTAAGGGAGTAGTTTCGGGGAATTTTGTGTCTAATAATGGAATTCAAGTAAACCCCAAAAAAATGAGATAATATCAACACTACATGTACCCCAAAGACAAAAGGATGTTTGAAGCTTCCTTGGCCATGCTGGGTACTACAACAGATTCATACAAGATTTTAGTAAACTTGCAACACCACTATTTCTCTTATTATCTAAGGATGTAGAGTTTGAATGGACACCTACTTGTCTACACTCCTTTGAAGCTCTCAAGGCAACATTAACCAAATTTTTTTTCTTGAGAGGACCAAATTGGAGTTTACCTTTCCATATCCATATCCATATAGATGCTTCTAATTTTGCAATTTAGGAGTTGTATAAGGAAAAAAGGATGGAATCCTTGAGTATGCCATTTATTATATCAATAAAAACCTTCAAGGGGCATAACTCAACTATACAGTGACTGAGAAGGAAATGTTAGTAGTGGTTCATGCAATCAATAAGACAGGGAAAGACAATGTAGTAGTAGATTTCCTCTCTAGACTACCAACCAAATTAGAAGATGTTGTAGATGATTCATTCCCAAATGATCACCTATTTTCTCTCTCTCTACAAACCCCTTAGTATGCAGACATAGCCAACTATCTGGAAGTAGGGAAAACACCACATCTCTCACCAAGGGAGAAGAGGAAGTTAGTTCAGAAAAGTGTTCCTTACTCATGGATAATAGGATATTTATTCTACATAGGGCCTGGCAACATAATGAAAAGATGCATTAGAGAAGCTAAAGTATATGGCATTATCAGAGCATACCATGATGAACCTTGTGGGGGACACTTTACAACAAAGAGGACAACTCTTAATATTTTAAATACTGGCTATTATTAGCCAAAACTTCATAAAGATGCAGTCAATTACACTAGGAGCTGTGATAGATGTCAAAGGATGGGAAGATGAACAAAGACATATGAGATGCCATTACAAACATAACTAGTCATAGCACCATCTGATCACAAAACTAGTGCAAGGATATGAGATTAGACATAAAAAGTCCACACCCTACCACCCTCAAGCAAATGGTCAAGTGGAGGTTACAAATAGATAAATTGAAAACATCCTCACAAAGATAGTGCAACTCCATAGGAAAGACTGGGCAGCCAGGTTACCCAAAGCAGTTTGGTCATACAGGACAACCTAGAAGACAACAAGTTTCACACCATATGAGCTAGTATATGGTAAAAAGGTAGTACTTCCAGTAGAATTTGAAAATAAGACTTTGAGGACAATAATCAAATTGAGCATGGAATTATCAACAACACAAAAGGATAGGTTACACAACCTAAAGACATTAGATGAAATCAGAATGGAAGCCATTCACCATACTAAAATTATCTAGAAATAAAGGATGCGTTGGCATTCAACCAGTTTATTAAAACCAAGGAATTCAGTGCAGGTGATTGGTATTTACTATATGATTCAATGTACAAAGTGTACAAAGGAAAATTATAGACTAGATGGATTAGACCATATGAGATTAGAATAGTTTTCCAAATGGGGCAATTCGGTTGCAAATAATTGATGATGTACAATTTTCATTGCTAGTTAATGGCCATAG
The DNA here is from genome assembly GCA_007258455.2 of Sequoia sempervirens. Lineage (NCBI taxonomy): Eukaryota > Viridiplantae > Streptophyta > Pinopsida > Cupressales > Cupressaceae > Sequoia > Sequoia sempervirens. Next base: position 282,604,314 of record VDFB02000013.1, read on the forward strand.
GTTGAAGCTTTACAAATGGCCATTGCAATAGGATGAATTCATTATAACAATGCAGTATCAATTTGAGCCACATATACAAAATACATTGACAACAACAAGTAATTCTTTCAAAGCATTAGTAGACAAGCAACATAGCTCACCTACTGAGATTTCATAGGTATAATTCTATAATACATTTCACATGTGCACACTAAACATGTGACATTCGACAATCTTCATTTTCTGAAGCAGTTGTAGAAGCACCAAAGACCTGTAGCATTATGTTGCTAGATGACAAAACTATGGAGGGGACTTGTTTCTACATGAGTATGTACCACTTGTCTATCAATCATTTCAAAATCACCCACATTAATTATATTTCCATCACTTCATAGCATATCATTTTGCACATGTAACTATACATATTCCACTTCATTACATACAACCTATTTTATTTGTACACACATAGCCATCCTACCACCTTTTTTAATTCCACCATACCATGCAATTAATCTCACCTCACCCATTTTGTCCTTTCTACAACATTTTTCATCCATCATTTTCCACATGTCACACATATGTTGTCATTAATTTTAAACTATCATTGCAAAAAATTCATCGCAATCAAGGCATATCACTCCAAATCTAGTTGTTGGCACCATTTAGTTACTTCACATGAGTTGAATTTCAATTCAAGCCATTCCTATATGTACACTATGCATTAATTTATCATAATTAACACAAAAGATTATTGATTTTGTGCATGTTTACAATTCATTCATGCATGTCACATATCATGTTTTAATTATCCACTACTAATTTTTTCCTTTTCCCAAACCGTACCCACTAAGTGAGGACACTTAGTAACTTTAGTTGAGGGGAGGGATATTCATGATTATTCCTTAGTTTTATTGATTTTCAAAACCCCCTACAAATATTTCCATCTTTTTTTCCTCCGTTTTCAAAAGACATGGATTTTAGAGGAGAGAAAAGGGTTCTAAGCAATTGAATTGAGAGGTGCATTTGAGTAATACAACATATAGGCAGAGTAGAAGTGATGTAATTGGGGTGGCAAATCAAGAATAGAACAGGGAAAAATTGTGAATAGAATACAAATTACTAAAGAATTGTAATGGGGGGTGATATCATATGAAGAGAACTAGCAACACATAACCTACTATTGGAAGACATGCAATATTTGACTATCTTCTAGTGAGCTGGCTGGATGGATTATTTCTTGAAGCTTACAAAATTTAACAAGGTAATGACCCAACAATTTTCCAACACATTGTAAAATAATGAGGCAATTGTTAGGGGTCTAAAGGTAGATGCATTAGAGGGAGATGTAGTTGAAGTATCTAGATTTCCAAGAGTAGGAGAGGATTTTCCAATTAGATCAGATGCCATTGCAACAAGAAATGAATTCTCCTTACCAAGAGAAAATCTGGATTCTTCCTCACAAGGTACTAAATTTTTGTCTTTGCATTGGCTTTCAGCTAAAGTAGCTTCTTACATAGTTAAATACTTGACATGTCATGGGCGAAAATCATTGCTATACACAATCCATTTTTAATTGTTGTCATATATGCCATGGAAGGCATGTAAATATTCCCAACTTTTTGTACAATCTATTAAAAAGAATGTCCTTTGAATATAAAAGGAAAAGAAACAACTCAACATTGTCTCATTTTTGCTTAGTTACATTACTGGTAAAAAGGAGTCTTAGGGTTCAGTTCCTAAATGTTTCTTGGGAATGGTTTCTTAACTATAGCAATATCAATAGTGTCCTTGAATTACCTAATGAGGGAAACAAAGGCCAAGAAAAAATAATAGAAGATCCTACTATTGCTACTCGATAGGAAGGAATTCCCTTTGGCTCCTCTGTTGCAACACCTATGCACAACACAAGAGAGTTAGAAGAGTAGGGTTTGTAGGAAATATAGCCTACAAACTTTTCCGAGAATCCCACAACAGAGAGAAAACAAGAAACCTCTATTTCCAAGAGGCCACAAGAAGGTAAGAAGATAAGGGTGGAGCTTCTTCTTTTGCATCTACAAAGAAGAAAAAGAGGCCCACACAATTTAGGAGGTGGTCACATCATCTCAAGAAGAAGGGGCCAATGAGAGGCACAAGTAAAAAGCAAAAAGAGGATTGTTATGATTGAGATAGATTTAGGATCAAAGGGGAATTCCCCTAGAGATGTGAATATACCAGTTGTACAGTCAATGCATTTTACTACCACTTCTGAATTAGATTCATAAGATATTTTTGTAGCCAAGAAAATGAGGAGAAGATCTCCAAAAAGCCCTATTTTAGAGGGTTGTGAATACACAAGTGAAATCAGAGATGAGTGGTTTTTGGAGAAGGATGAAGAACTTTTTATTGAAGAGATAAATGTTAACAAGGAATTTCAAGAAGCAATACAAATAATAAAGTAGCTGGAAGAATTGTTAAAGATATACCAACAAAAGGACAATGAGAAAGATGCTAGGATTAGAAAATTGGAGGAGGGACTTCATAAGTTTGAGAATGGGTCAAAATTGGAGATACCAACACAACTTGCTATGGTAGAAGTAGAAGGGAAAGAACTAGTATCCCAAGGCCCAATTCCTCATATTAAAACCCCCACTAGACCAACTATAGTGTCCTTAGGTGTTGAATTATGGAAGAGAACATAAGAATTCTTCTAGTAAAAGAAAGGATAGGGGAGAGAGCTGAATTGATATCCAACCACACCAGGGCACAAGAAAAACAAGTAGAAGTAAAATAATTGAAGGTAAAGATTGAAGAAATACCAGACAAGGCAACACAATTACTAAAGTGCAAGCCACCTGCTAGAGTTTATGCTTTATTCTTGTAGGATTTTTTTTGTGTTTTCACTTTAGCCAATTGACTAGTGATCTTCATGTAGTAATGAATAGGAAATTCTAGTTTTTAGATACTTTCTTCAATTCCACACTAGACATGCAAGATCAACTATGTGAGTTCTATCTACATAATTATGTTCTTTCGAATGACATTGCTTGGAATCCATTGATGTTTGTAGGTGATCTCCAAATAAGAGCATTGGTCTCTTATGTCAAAAATGAGCATCAAAGGGGCACAATTCTACAAGAATACCATGAAAATGAAAAATATATTGCGTTAGCTCAGGAAAGAATCAATTGATCCTAATGTAGTTATAGATCAATAGTTAAACCTCTTGAATTATAGAGGTGTTGGAAAAAAATAATGGATATAAAAAAGCATGATTATGTACAGATGAAGGGATTAGCCATAGGGACTATTAATGAATCCTTTAAATTTATTCAAAAAATATGGGAAGAACTTTCACCAGAGCTAAAAAGAAAGGAGTCACACTCTGTTTATAACTATGTAGCTATGATTCGTAGGTCTCACAAGTATGTATACATTACACTAAAAAATGGAGTTGCATGGTTTTTATTGACATTTCATGCTCCCCTTAGATCATCCATCATTGATATCTAATCTAAGAGATTCTACATGGGCCATCTTGCATGAGTTTTCCTTGGGGTTTCCTAAATTTTGCTACATCCTAGAATTTTGGGTTTTTGGGTTGTCTCTTACCTGCTTCCTTCATGCCTTCTCCATCACTCCTTCTCCTTTCCCATCTTTCCTCTAATTCCTTCGGCCTTCAGCCTTTCCCTTTACCCTTTACTGATCTCTAAAATTAAGCCTTAGGCCTTACCTCTGACCATCAAAGCTCGATTAGGTTTCAAGACTTGTCTAAGTCTTGTTTTTTCAGACTTAAGGGGTCAGCCTTCCCTCTTTCCTCTTCCCCTGCACTTTTCTTCTACCGGCCTTCACCCTTCATCCTTCACTCTTGCATCTTACCTCTTAACTTTGAAGGTAAGAGGTAAGGCTTCCTTGTGACTTTTGAAAGATTGGTTTTTCTAGCTTTCGGTCACCATCTTGACTTCTTCAGAATGTTGAAGGGACTTCTTCAGTATCTCTGATATTCTTTTGTCTCTTTGATGAGATTCCTTTGGAATGTTGAAGGGACTTATTCTTCGGTCTCTCTAATATTCCTATCTCCTCGATGAGATGTCAACCTTGTTCTTCTGTACCACCTATTGTGCAGACTTTGCTATGCTAAAGAGACTTCTACTTAAGGCCCACTGATTTTTGCTTGTCTCTCTGATAGTTTCTTTTCAAAAAATGACTAAGTGGCATGTTTTTGAGTTTTAGGGGTATGTATTTTCCCTTAATTATGATTTTCAGAGGCAGGCTTTCTCTCTTCCCCTAATGCTTCTTTTCTTCTTCGTACTTTGCTCCTCCTTTCTTCTAAGCGTGCGATAAGCGGTAAGCTTGATGCCCGACCCTCGATAATGTGCAATTTTTTGGTGCTCTAGACCAGTTAATTCATAGGCTTGTAAAGGATTCCTTTCAGTCTTGACACCCCAACCTTCCTATAGATTTGGTATGTTTTTGGGTGATGAAATTAATGTACAACCACTCCCTAGCTACTAGATCTGATTTTTTAGGGCTTCAAGGACAAATTTAATGCTCTCTTTTGACTTCTCCAATTGGATTTCATGGGCGCCCATGCCCATTCATTGTTGCTATTTGTTCCTTCTAACGAATCCCATACCCAAATCATTAATTTCATGGGGGATTTTGGATGAATTTTCCTAGAAAATCTTTATGGCAGGGTGGATGGCATGCTAGTTTTGTTCTCTCTAGGTTTATCTTGGCGTGGTTTTCATGAGCAGATCTTTCTTTGAGTAGATATTTCTTTAACTACTAACCCTAGATGGGTTAGGGTTTGAGTGTATTTATCTGAGTTATGCTTAATCTATAAAAGCAACACTTGTATATTTTCTAAGGGTTCTTCCTCTGGCTCCTCTAGGGTTTTTATTTTGCAGACATGTATTTTACACTCTTCCATTGTAAAGATTGGCTTTTTTTCCTCTACATTAATGGAATGGATCAAGTTTTCCTCTTCTCAACTCTTTTGTGTTTAAGTAATTTTATTACCTTGCATATCTACGTATTTTTTTGTATTTTTCATGCATATATTTTGTGTTAAATTGTTTACAGTCGCTGGTTGTGAAACCCTCTTTCCTTCCAACACATTGTCAAACCCTAACCTTACTATATGCCTCTGAAAGTCGACCAAACAGAGAGTTGTGAAAGTCCCCTTTCCCCTCTTCAACAATGTATTGTGCAATATTGGTTAGGAAGAAACAATTTCCATCTTGGTGTACCACCTCCATTTCCCTTTCATGCATTCCTTCTCCCCTTTTCCCTTGTGAGTTGTTAGAGTAGGGTAGTGGTAGGTTTTCATGTGTTGGGTTGGACCAACACTTTGCACTTGAATTGAAAAAGGAAGTCGACCTTCTCTGGAGATTTGATCTCATATGCGCAAAGGTCCCACACCTTGAGGTCATTTCCATTGTGTCATTGGAATGCCGAGCTTCGTGCTCAGTAGGGTGCAATTTCATGTGACAATAGTTTTTAGCATTTCCTGGTGGGACTATTTCTTTCCGTAGAAGAATCTGGTGTTTTCTTCAATGCAATTTTCCTTTTGAGGCATATCTTCGAACACCATGGCAACTCCATTCAAAATCAGTTGGTTCAAGCAGCTTAGTTTCATTTTATGCCATTAAGGAAGTGGTTCTCTTCAATATTTTAACCTTTGGAGGAATTCTTCAAGCAATTGATGACTTTGCAACTCAATGTGGGTGACTCTTTTGGTATGTACCCAAAATCTTTGGTTGGGAAATCCTTTGCTCTTATTTTTTAATTTTTTAGGTGTTTCCTATGCATTAAAATGTCATATTTTTATGGAAAACACATGTACACCCCACCATATCATTGATAATGCTAGTTTTGTTCCCCCCAATCAGCCATATCAGGTTGGTCATCCCTTCCATTTCATTCCAAAGAACCTTGCTATTGTGGGTTTTCAAAATTTTCAAAATGCTAACCACCCACCCGAACCTACCCAGTCTTTTTGGACAGCTACACATTCATATCAACAACCCCAAGAGACTCATCACTTTGAAAATAAGCTTTGTTTCTCTCCTAGTCAACCCCGATATTTGATAATTTAAGTGCAAGTGAGATTACAAGAATTTTGCTTGATTTCAATAGATGACTTAATGAGCTTCAGAGACAACAAGACTTTGACCTACAATAGGAGGAGTGGGATAACTAAGCCTATTAGGGGAAACAAGGTTATTTCCCATAGTACGACGAGCTTTTCCATCAAGCTCATTATCCGCATCAACAAAATTTAGACGCTCAATGGAGGTATGAGTAGTAGTTGGAGGTGCAAAGAAGGCAACAAGAAGAGTGTACAACATGAGATGTTGCTAGGAAAGAAAAAAAATGACTTTCCCTTGCTCTATCACAAGCGCCCAAGACATAGGTAGCCCCTTGTGTGCCTAGTTTCAAACAAGCACCTCCACCATTTCCAGAACAACTTGCTAAGGAGGAGGTAAGAAAATATAAATTCGTAAGTTTCAAGAATTCTAACAAGCCTCTTGAAAATTCTATTAGCCCTCCTTTTTTTTAGAAAAACCTATTATGCAGGAGGTTTGAAAGCACAAAATTTTTAGTTTCAAGAGTCCCAATCAACCCTTGAAACTCCATTACAACCTCTTGTACCATCAAGCTAATCTTCTATGTTGGAGATCCTAAGTTTTGTGAGCCTCCTTTCCTCACAAGAACCTATCCTTGAGAAGGTTGCTGTTGAGGAGCCTTCATGTGCTCTTGAAAATGAGTGTCTTGCTCTACTGCAAGAAAAAAATGAAGATGAAATGGTGTTGCAAAAACAAGGCATTAAAAAGGTAGACAAAATTGATACAGTAGAGGAATTAGTCCTCTCATTTAATGCCCTCCCTTATTTTGTTGAAGATGAGGAGGATAGTGTTCCAAGATGGTGTGTCCATTGGTATTCCTTGTCCAACATAGTGCTTGGGTTTGTGACATGGCTTAACCACCTCCTATGGATCTTACATAAATTTGGCAATTGTATCAAGCATTGAAAGGTTGATCTTTTGGTACAACGACAACCACCAATGTAACAAGTAGTATCAGAGAGGAGTTCATAGATTCAAGCCCCTCACTTGCATTAGGGGGGATTGTTGCAAGATGGTGTGTCTCTTGGTCTTCCTTTTCCATCATGATGCTTGGGTTTGTGACATGTCTTAACCTCCTCCTATGGATCTTACATAAATCTGGTAGTTGTATTGGGCATTGAAAGTTTGATTTTTGGTGCAATGGTAACCACCAATATAATAGATAGATCAACTATACCTACATCAGTTGAAGCCTCCAAACAACTTGGTTTGGGATTTATGGTTGAAGATAACTCCATGGTTTTGGAGCAGTAGCAATAGACATGTTTAGCCCCTATTGTAGTGGATGAAGATCCACGATCTATTGAGGTCTATAGTTCTAAGGTGGAGGATCTCTTTTGGGATGATTTAGAAGCTTTTTTCTCAAGCTTGAATGCCAATCTTTCACCCCCAAAAGAGCATCTTTGTGGGTAGCAGTATAAGAATGAAGAAGCAGTAGAGGACATGGCAACCATTACATGCCACGAGTTTGATTTTGTTGCAGCTCGTTTCCAAGAAGAAATGAAAATAGAGAGACAACTTGAATAATTTAGTTCTTCACTTGAAGTGTCTCAAAAATATGAGGTTTGTATTGATGAAGTGTGCATCAATACAAGTAATTTTGTAGTTATTGAGCAGACACACATTTTTTTGGAGAGTGATGCTCCCATTGCTCAATTTGATAGTATGCTTGAGCTTCAAAGTTTCTCATTTGAGGTGTATGAAGAAGCGATTCCTTGTGCAGATCAAAATTAGTTTTGGCATATTTTGCATCACCATGTGAGTTGGAAACTTTCTCTTTTTATTTCAGTTCATGCTTTGAGGAGGTCAACAATGGTGACATTGGATTATCCTTTTGTGAGGTGAGTTCTCTTCCCTCTACAAAAGGTTTGCTCTTGGATGTTGACCTATCTTCAAAAATTTCACCCCTGCTACAGTATGTTCAGCTAAGACACCAGTTTAGATGAATCTAACACTTGCATCATATGGTTTCCTTGCAATGGAAAATTTTATAGTGAAGCAATCCTTCACCTTGTAAGCATTTTGTGCAATTACATGCATGTTGGAAACAATTTTTAGTGGTTTTAGTTGGGTGAGGTCTGCAACTATGGTTTGAGGGAGATCAACTCCTTCAAAAGGTCCATCTTTGACAAAGGCAAGCTTCCATTCTCTGCTTTTTGTTAGTTTGTGTATATATTTTAAATATCTTTCTTTCCATGAAGTGAATTTGCACACCCTGCATTCTCCTTAAGGGAATGCATGTTCTAGCTTTCATGCTTTCCTCCAAGTGTAGCTAGCACATGTTTTGTTTTTCTCTGAGGAGGCCCAACTGTTGAAGTTTTACCCTCATGACTCTGTGCCCAATGGATTGATAAGGCCTTTGGATTCCATGATTAGTAGGAAATCATCCTACATAAATCACCAAAATGTTGAAATTTCATGTCCCCCTTAGATGACCCATCACTAATATCTGATCTGATAGATCCTACATGGACTATCTTGCATGAGTTTTCCTTTGGGTTTCCTAAATTTTTCCAAGTCCCAAAATTTTGGGTTTTCGGGCTATCTCTTACCCTTTTCCTTCATGCCTTATTCATCACTCCTTCTCCTTTCCCATCTTTCCTCTAAGTCCTTTAGCCTTCATCCTTTCCTTTTACCCTTTACCAATCTCTAAAGGTAAGCCTCAGGCCTTACCTCCAACCACTGAAGCTTGATTAGGTTTCAAGACTTGTCTAAGTCTTGGTTTTTTAGAATTCAGGGGTTGGCCTTCTCTCTTTCCTCTTCCCTTGTGCTTTTCTTCTATCAGCCTTTGTCCTTCATCATTCGCCCTTGTATCTTACCTCTTACCTTTGGAGGTAAGAGGTAAGGCTTCCCTCCAATTTTTGAAAGATTGGTTTTTCTGGCTTTCAATCATCTCCTAGACTTCTTTGGAATGTCGAAGGGAATTCTTCTTTAGTCTCTCTGATATTATTTTATCTCTTTGATGAGGTTCCTTCAGAATGTTGAAGGGACTTCTTCTTCAGTCTCTCCGATATTCTTGTCTCCTTGATGAGATGTCAACCTTGTTCTTTTGCACCACCTATCATGCAGAATTCGCTATGTTGAAGAGACTTCTACTTAAGTCTTGCTGATTTTTTGCTTGTCTCTTTGATAGATACTTTTCAAAAAATGACTAAGTGTCATGTTTTTGAGTTTTAGGGGTAAGTATTTCCCCTTACCTCCAATTTTTGGAGGTAGGCTTTCCCTTTTCCCTCGATGCTTCCTTTCTTGTTCGTGCTCTGCTCCTCCTTTCTTCTAAGCGTGTGATAGGTGGTAAGCTTGACGCTTGACCCCTAATAGTGTGCAATTTTTGGTGCTTTGGACCATTTAATTCATAGGCTTGTAAAGGCTTCCTTTTGGGCCCGATGCCCTGACCTTCCTGCGGATTTGGTGTGCTTTTGGGTGATGACATTAATGTGCAACCACTCCCTAGCTACTAGATCTCATTTTTTAGGGCTTCAAGGACAACTTTAATTCTCTCTTTTGACTTCTCCAAGTGTTTTTCATAGGCGCCCATGCCCATTCATTACTGCTATTTGTCCCTTCTGATGGATCCCATAACCAAATTGCTAATTTCATGGGGGATTTTGGATGAATTTTCTTGGAAAATCTTTACTGCAGGGTGGATGGCATGCTAGTTTTGTTCTCTCTAGGCTCTTCTTCGCGTAGTTTTCATGAGTAGATATTTCTTTGAGAAAATATTTCTTTAAGTGCTAACCCTAGCTAGGTTAGAGTTTGAGTGTATTCATCTAAGTTATGCTTGATCTATAAAAGAAACACTTGTATATTTTCTAAGGGTTCTTCCTCTGGCTCCTCTGGGGTTTTTCTTTTGCAGACATGTATTTTACACTGCCATTGTAAAGATTGGATTTTTTCCCTCTACATTAATGGAATGGATCAATTTTTCCTCTTCTCATCTCTTTTGTGTTTGAGTAAGTTTATTACCTTGCACAATTGAGTGTTTGTTTGTATTTTTCATGCATGTATGTTGTGTTAAATTGTTTACAGTTTCTGGTTGTGAAACCCTTTTTCCTTCCAATGCCTTGTCAAACCCCAACCTTCTTGTATGCCCTCTGAAAGTTGACCAAACAAAGACTTGTGAAAATACCCTTGCCCCTCTTCAATGATGTGTTGTGAAATTTTGGTTAGGAAGAAACAAACTTTCCATCTTGGTGTACCACCTCCATTTTCCTTTCATGCATTCCTTCTCCCCTTTTCCCCTATGAATTGTTAGAGTAGGGTAGTGGTATGTTTTCATGTGTTGTGTTGGACCAGAACTTTGCACTTGGACTGAAAAATGAAGCCGATCTTCTCCAGAGATTCAAAATCATACACACAAAGGTTCCGCACCTTGAGGTCATTTCCATTGTGTCATTGGAATGTCGAGGTTCATGCTTAGTAGGGTGCAATTTCATGGGACAATAGTTTCCACTTGTCTTATATCATCACATCCTCCTATTTCTAGTACCACACTAGATAGGGAAGAAATGAGGGGAAGAAGAAGCAACAAAAAATAAAAGATAAGAAAAATTCTCAAATCAGAAAGGCTATTATCTGAAGCAAGTCAAAGGGGTTGGCATTGTAGCTTATTTTAGGGAGATAGCTCTGCAATATAACCTCTAGCCTTAAATTTTTTTGACGAAAATTATGGTTTTTTGTTATAACACTAAGTCCTCTCCCTATTCTCGAGGGAGAGTGGACAAAAAAACATTATGGTTTTGTTTTCAGTCATAGGATGAATAAGACTCCTCATGGGCCTTATATAGTGAGATCTAGTGTGAAGAGAGAATCTAGTTACCCAATTTGTTTTTATCATTGTTAGTTTCCTGTTATTAGTTGAATAATGGATATGTATTGCTGAATAAGAAATCTTGATTAGATTCTTGTTAGAGTTCAAAGTTCTCATACAATAAAGGAGTCACTTCAGCATCATGATTTGTTGATTAAATAGCAAGTGTTAATATCTATTGTGGAAGCAATAACTAAAGTAAGGGCCACTTGAGGTACTACTATCCACTCTATTTTTTGTTATTAGATTAGTTCATGCAATTTTTGAATTAAAATGGTTTCTAATTACATGTATGTGGGATTCATGATTTTGTAATTGAATTATATTATGTAGCTTAAATGATTGTTTCATACTCCTAGAGTGATTAGTTACAGTTCAATCTTAGAAGTTAGTAGTCATAGTCTTAAGTGATAAGTACTTGCAACACAAGTAATAGCTTATGTTTATTTCCTTGTTTTTATAGTTAATGTTTCATTTCCTTTTTCTACTTTTACTATTTTTTGTACATGTGTAAATTACCTATACTCATTGATATAGGCTGTGTAGAATCTATGAATGCACATATAGTGCCAACACTATCAAAAACTTATGAAGTCCTAGTTGATAATTAAATGAAGCCTCTCATAGAAGATGAACTACTCAGTTAGGAAGCCATCCTTTGAATCATGTGTCTACCTGTAGCACCAAGTTAATCAAACATTAGAGAGGATCTACAGTTAGTCATTATCTCCTACATTCTCCCCTCATTTGCCTCACCTATATATGCAAGGTTTCTTGTTGTATTCATACACACACTCTTCATTTATATGATAGATATCCTAATAGGTTCATCGTTTTAATTGTGGAAGGTTACCAATTCACACTCTCTAACAATTAAGAGGTTATTCCAAGAACAACATTCAAACTAAAGGGACTAAAATTTTGAGAACACTAATGTATTAGTATGTATCTCACATTCCATAAGAGATCCAAATATATATAAAATCTTATATTATACAAGATATGAAGAGATTACTTAACTAAATATTATATGAAATACCATGTGCTTGCTCAATTCAAGTACTATGAAGCTTTCTACTTACATTACAATAAATAAACTAGATAACTAGAATTCAGATCTATAGGTTAGCAAATGCTAGGCATTTTAAAATCTATAATGGCTATAAACTTGATCCATAACCATTCATTTATGAATAAAAAAGAATAGAAATCTTTAGAACAATTTAGAAAGACTTCAAAGTGCAGCCCAACCAACTTGAACATCATGTTTCAAGGGTAAGACATAAAAGAATTCCAAATATCTCACAATGATGAGTCAAATTATAATGGACCACTCCTATGAATTAGACAAGGAATTTTCTAAAATATGTAATGTCTAAAAGTGCATACCCTACAATTTTGTTGCTATAATTTGTACTTGTATTGGTAAATATTTTTGTCATGTGTTTTAGGATGTATTTTTGTCATGTTTTGTGATGTGTTTTAGGATGTATTTTTGTAGTCTCTCCTATGATAAAAATGTTAAAAGAATGTTCATTTATGTTATTTTTTGTCATGTCCATTTTAGTGCTTTTGTATTTTGGTATTTGATGAGGCATACTATTAGTTAGTTTTCTGTTATTTCAATACATGCTTTTAGACATCTCCAGATACTTATTTCCTATATCCCTAAAACTTTACTATCTTTTATGATCATTATGCAAACTTGTACTTGGTTTAAAGTCTATGGGAATATGATTATGATATGATAGTTATTGCATGGTTAATATGTAGATATGTATGAAATGCAATGAATATCTGTGTTTAAGTTATGGTTATTAGTATTGTGTAGATGTGTGAATTAAATATTTGCAGCCAAGGAGCCAAAGCTAGTAGACTGTAGCCCGATCCTTAACTAGGGGGCACAACCCACAGCCAAAGGGAGTTTCAACAGTGATACAAGGGAAGTTAGAAGAATGAAATAATTGCATAACTGGAGGCATCTACTTGTTAGGATTATTGTGAATCATCACATTTTTTAATAAGACTATTAAAGGAGAATAATTCTGCTACAATTTGGAATCTAATGTGACTATTTCTATATTCCACATTTCAAGTTTAAAAATGTTATAGTAGAATTACAATCCTATTTCAATTCTTCTTCCTTTTTAGTTGTGTTTTGATTACTTAGACTTTATCACAATCTATTTTGTAGGGAGTGGTGATTTATGATTATATTTCAGTTTTGAGTCCTTTTTCTAATAAGACTCCCTCACACCTATATGAATGGTTCAATGGTTGAGTTAGTTAGTTGGAATAGAGAATATAGCAGATAGATATGTTTAGTTATTTTTTTTTTTTACATAGTTAATGTTTTGTTTCTCAATCAATGATCTTATGAATAAGATATTCTAGAAGAATCTCTTTGGATTGGGATATCTTGAGTTATGCAATGAGATCTTTTTAGTTACTATTATGTTAATTTAGTTTGAGGAGCTACATTTGAGTTCATTTTGTGGAGACAATCACTTTTGTAAGGGTCACTCCAGGTAACTGTTCCCCACTTTATTTTTTGTACATTTATTTCTGTTACAATAGTTAGTTTCATAATTATGGTTTTCTTAATCAAATTCTTCATGTGGTGAATGTGAATAAGATCTTGTCATGTATTCATGCTTTAATTGTTTCCATGCATTTTTCTTTGGAGTTAGTCAATTTAGTTGAGTTAGCAAGTATTGGTTAATTATAGAATTCATTTCTTGACAGTGAGCTAGTCACAGTCTTTAGCTATAAGTACCCATAGCAATAGCTTCAACATTACCTCTTTTCACTTTTATGCAATTTATGATTTCCAATATGTGTAAACACATATGCTAGGATGATATAGGTAGTGAAGAGTCTCTGAATGCACATACAGTGCCAGTATAATCAAAATATTATGTTAGCCCTGTTTGATAAATTAGATGAAGGCCTTTCAAGGGTTTAGTGGACTGTTTAGTAGGACCCCCTTCTGAATTGTGTGTTTGACACCAAGTTCTCTAAACATTAATAGGCCTCTACATTTTTGGTGTCATTGCTGGGGATGGTGCAACTTTCAAAGATCCATTTTTTTTATTTTAGGTTTTCATAGATTAGTATTTTGTTTCTAGCATTAGAACAATTAGGTTTTACTCCATCAATACCAAAACATTTCACTAACATTGTGTAGGATCCGTTGCTATATAAAGTCACATCTATTGTATGTGAAGGTAGTGAGACACCTTGGGAAGATTTCTCCCCTCATCACATGAAGCTATAAAGGATATTGGTGATTCTATTGATCAAACCAAGGGTATCCTCGAAGAACTTTCCCTCTCACCAACATCCATTTCAAATATAGAGGAGACCTTTCAAACCATGGTTGATGTAGTGGTGGATGACCCACTAGAACATGTCACTTTTGAGTTCCCAATCACCAACCAGGAGAGAGTAGCTATTTTGAAGAATATATCTCCTTCAATGTTTCCTATCTTCTATGGTTTGGTAATTGAGGATCCAAATATATTCTTATTCAGAGTTTGGCGTCCTATATAGGAGTTATGACCACAACTGATGCACATAGACTTAAGCTATTTCCAATAAACTTGAAGGATGTTTCCTTAAGATGGTTTATGGGTTTGGGAAGAGATGTTCCAAATTGGGACACTATGAAGACTAGGTTCCTAGAAAAATACCAGGACTATTGTAGAGGGGTTGACAAAAGAAGGATGAAATTTTTAGAATGTCCTAGAAAGAAGATGTACCATTGGAGGACTATGTAGAAAGGTTCCAGTTATGCTTGAAAAAGAATCCACAAAATAAAATTTTAGAAGAATCCCTTAAGTTGGTGTTCCTAAGAGGATTCAATGATGATTGCATGGATGCTCTTAATTTTATTGGGTCAGGAGATGTATCACAATTAACTTTTGAAGAAATCTGCAAAGTTTGTAGAAACTATTCATGAACCTTTACAAAGAGGACAAGGGGGGAAAGAACATCTTCCATTATCAAGACATCTAATGGAGTCTCAAGAGTGGAATTGAGTAACTTGCTGTGCAACTTGAAAGAAGATATCATAAGCCATTTGGCTACTCAATTGAACACTCTACATGTGAAGAAAAAACAAGAAGAGGTAGAGGCAATCCTTACTAAATATTTACCTAATTGTAGACAAAGGAAAGTTAATTATAAGTGCAAAAGGGTAGCAATTATCATAGAGGATAGATGTTACACCCCATTGTGTTGTTACCTATTTACTATTATTTAGATTAGTTAAAATGCTTTAATATATGATTGTGTTTTGTATATAAATCTTGATGGAAAATATGATGAATGAATGTGAAATTCAATTTGATATTTTAGATGTTCAAAAGATGAAAATATATGATGCATGTGAATGTAAAGTTATCAACTAACTATTGTTGTGATGCACTAAGTTGAATGCAGGAACAGATTCAAACCTCTGGAAGAGAGAGGGAATATCACTTAGGAGAAGAAATTGGTTTGGTAAACCTTAATGAGCCTAAATGAGCATACACACACTCATGTCCTAGTTTGGTCAGGATGAGTCAAGTTAGTACAAAATTGGTAAGTAACCTTCTATTAGGGTTTGAGTATGTCTTGTATTGGTATGTAATTTTAGTCCTTAAATGTTAATTTGGGGTTATGTGATTAAGTCTTTGTGATATGTATAAGTTCCTTTTCATATTCTGGTTTATATAATCAATGGGTATTACATAGAATGTATATATATATATGTTTGTACATGTCTTTGATAACTCATACATATGAATATATACGTACATGCGTATATGTAGGTAGATGTACTTATGTATATTCATGTATGGATATATCATATGTATGGGAGCATCGATTGGACATACAATACATATATATATTTCGTATATATGTATCAATCAATGAATATGTAAATATATGTGTTTAAGTATGGATATTAAAATAATGTTATATATATATTATATATATTAATATACATATATACGTATATATGTATATATAATTATTTTAATATATGTATATATATTTGATGGGAAATTAATGCATTTAATAATTATGTGGATACATATATTAATATATATATATATTATAAAGATTATAATATATATATTATATGGTGTTATGTTTTAAAGTGCTTTGAAATAAACTTTAGCACATTATAAAGCACTGCCATATATAAGTGAATGGCTAAGCTAATGTTGCATGCATATAGTGCATGAAGGAATAAGTCAAATGCATTATGAACAACACATAAAGTATAAGCCAATGATGATTCATACATTGTAGACTTGGTAAAAAACTTATGCATAGAATGAGGCGCACAAATATGAATGGTGATGCCATATTTTGTAGAGTTTGGAAATTGAAAGAAGTCTTTTAGTTGCGCCATAAACCAACACACAACCTTTTGATAAGCATGAGACGTAGTCTCAACCACAAGCTGACTAAGGTAGTCGCCTTTTACTAAAATAAGGAAACTTGTAGGTTGTATTTTTTGAGTTTAATCTT
>VDFB02000013.1:282622566-282833063 GCA_007258455.2 Sequoia sempervirens
TGGAAATTTGTAATGTTTTTTTGTAATGCAATGAGAAAGTTTGAAATGAGTTTATTTCAAATGTGCTTATTATTATTGAATTTGAGAAGATTTTTTTTATTTCTTTATGTTGGTATCTTAAACTATTCACTTGTGGGTAACACATGGTAAATTCAATGGGTAGAACAATGGGCATGTTACACGTGGTATGAGAGTTACCAAGTTTAGCACCATAACCTATGTGATTTCTATGCTTTCATCCAACATTATATGAGTCTAATGTTTTGAATTCTTGTGATAGGATGGTGTGTCTCAAGATGACTGCAAGGAAGTTAGTAATCAGTAATGAGTGCTACCTAAAGGCCAAGAAAGAAAGGGAAGAAATTGTTCAAACCATAGAGGGGACCAATTACAACAATGCTATTTGGCTGAGTGACATTGATACTTTTAGTCATGCCCTATCTTGCATTAGTCAAGAAAGAAAGAGGATGTGTGAGGCTATTAACTTTGTACCTCATGTCTCTCCTACCGAGTTGGTTTCTTTACCACTTTCTAGGGATATTCCCCAAGAATTTAGTGTTAGTCTTGCTATGATCTTTATGGGTTCTCATGTTCTTCCGATGTTGAAAGTTATTTTTATAGCCTAAAGTGGCAAATTGATGGGATATGTCTCTCGAAACTATGTATCTGAGGATAGGTATGAAGGTTATTTTCCTTTTGACAATGAATGAGAACAAAAAATTGAGGGGTATACCTCACTTAGCTATGTATTGAAGAGTGAATCTGAGGGATACTCTCCCCTAGATTATTTGAATAGTCATTCATGTAAATGCAAGGATATTGAAATCCTATTAATCTAAATGAAAATCATGTTTTGGAAAAATTTGTGTATGAGTTATTTTAAACTTCTTGTATATGAATGTTGTTTTTTTTGGAAATATTTTTAAATTCTATGTAAACCTTCCTAGGATCTAATTAAAAATGAAACCTCAAGGTGTAAAATTTCTTGTCAAAAATGGTTAGAACTAGAACCAACCTTGGGGGAAGCCAAGAAGTAGGCCAAGGAATTTTTTTTTCAAGGGCTAAATTGGATCATATTTTAGCCATGATGAATGAGAGAAGAGGAAGAATTGGGAACCTCAAGCAAGAGGTAAGGGGAAAAGAAAGGGAGGAACAAGAAGTTCCTAATAATGATGAAGGAGAAAATTCTCATGACCATACTAAGTCTAGTGAACATGAGGATGATGAATCACAATTTAGATCAGAGGAAAGCAAACAAAAAGGACTTGCAAGTGAGCTATCTTGAGATAGGAAAAAGATCACTCCTCTGAAGTTTGAAGGAAGTAATAGTAGGGATGTGGCGAAGGCATGGCTCATAGATATGGAAAATTATTTTGAAATCAAGAATTACTCTGAGATAACTAAAGCCATTTGAGGAGCTTTCTAGTTGGTTGGAGAAGCATCCAACTAGTGGATGAATAAAAAGATGGAGCTTGGGCTAAGTTCCTTAAATCTTACTTGGAGTGAATTTGTGGAAATTTTTCAGAAGCGATAGCTACCTCAACTCTTTTATGATCAAAATATTACCGACTTTCAGAACTTGAGGCAAGGAGATTCCTCGATTAAGGAATATCGAGAGAAATTCACTCATCTCCTAAAGTACATACCCATATGCCAAAAGGATGAGCAGTTTCACATAAGAAAGTTCATCATGGGCCTTAATGCCCAAATCAATGGTGAGGTAGACATGCATGGTCTGCTACCATGGAATTGGTGTATGAGAAAGCCATTAAGCAAGAGCAAAGGATTAAATCTATCTCGAACTACCATGAAAATAATTGGAAGAAGTTTAATTGGTCACAAGCCAATCAAGCTTCAAAGAAGCCTAATGAAGGGAAAGAATTTCAAAAGAAAGTGGACAAAGGATGTTGTAATAGTTAGAATGATTCAAGAAGGGATCGTAGGGGGAACAACAACAACAAATATAATGCTGGTAGGAATGAAGTTTTGGAAGGCTTGCATCAAGGAATGGACCATTGAGAGGGTGTTATACTTGTGGTGGAGATCAATTTGCATATTAGTGTCCCAAAAAAACACTAGGGATATGGCCACAAGGGAATCAACTACCTTCTCAATGAGCAACATTCCAACAAATGATTCATGGGGCACTAGACAACCAACAAGTGGAGTACCAGATCACTCCAATGGAAATATCAGGTACTTTGTTTGGTGCACCTATTTGCATTCTTATTGATACTGATGCCACTAAATTTTTTATTTCTCCTAGTATAGCTAGTAAATTTCTAGAGAAATTCGCTGTATGGAAAAGTCTTAGATTGTTGAATATGAAAACCAAATAAGAGCTAAGGTGGAGAAATTTTTATTTGAAGCAAGGGTTGAACTTACGAGTTTCTCTTTGAAAGTGAATTTGTATGTAGCACCCCTAGGTTCTTATCATGTCATTTTAGGGATGAATTGGCTATGGAAGCATAGAGCTAAAGTAGATTGTCATGCTAAAAAAGTGGAATATTTAGATGATCTTGGAAACTAGGTGTTTGTGCAAGGAACGCTAGTTAAGTTACGACATATCTCTGTCATAAAAATGCATAGAGTGAAGAAGAAAGGTTGTCAACTCTTCACTATAAAAATGGAAAAACTTGAGGAATGAAATGAGTTCATTTCTCAAGATGATGTAGTATACTATGGACATCAAGACCTCCAAGAAGCTGAAGAAGGCAAGGTGGTGGAATTAGGGAAATTAGAAATGGAGAAATATCCTATCCTACAAAACTTTGTAGATGTATTTCCAAATGAATTACCTGGATTGCCTCCTAAGAGAGTGTATGATTTCATCATTGATATAGTTCCAAGGGTGGAGCCTATATCCAAAGTGCCATATAGGATGACCACAATAGAATTAATGGATTGAAAAGCTTAATTGGAGGAATTTTTGTCCAAGGGATCAATAGACCTGATGTTTCACCCTGGGGAGCACCAACGATCTTCGTGAAGAAGAAATATGGTACACTATGCTTGTGTATTGATTATCATTTTCTTAACAAAGCAACGATAGAGAATGAGTATTCATTTCCATGTATTAATGATCTCTTTGATCAGATGCGAGGAGAGGTAGTATTTTCAAAAATTGATCTATGATCACATTATCATTAACTGAGGATAAAAGATGAAGATATTTTCAAAACAAATTTTATGAATAGGTATGGTCATTACGAGTTCGTGGTCCTACCTTTTGGGCTAATGAATGCACCTACAACATTCATAAACTTGATGAATAATATATTTAGGGACTGCTTGGACAAGTTTGTG
The DNA here is from genome assembly GCA_007258455.2 of Sequoia sempervirens. NCBI lineage: Eukaryota > Viridiplantae > Streptophyta > Pinopsida > Cupressales > Cupressaceae > Sequoia > Sequoia sempervirens. The sequence goes on from VDFB02000013.1 coordinate 282,625,873, forward strand.
TTGTTCTTTTTGGATGATATTCTCATCTACTCCAAGAATGAAGAGGAACATCTCCAACATCTAGAGATTGTTCTCCAACAATTGAGAGAGCATAATTTGTTGGCGAACTCTCTAAATGTAACTTCTTTCAGAAGGAAGTACATTATCTGGGTCATGTGATTTTAGTTGATGGAATTGTAGTTGATCTAGCAAAAATAAAAGTAGTGCTTGAATGGCCAGTGCCTAAGAATGTTCTAGAAGTTAAAATTTTTATTGGTCTGGCTAGTTACTATCAAAATTTTGTTGTAAATTTTTACAAAATAGCTTTTCCCATTACCTCCTTATAAGGAAAAGGGAATAAGTTTGAATAGACGGAGAAATATCAAGCGACATTTGATCTACTCAAGGAGAAGTTGACCACAACTCTGATATTGAAAGTATCATATTCATATGGTGATTTTATAGTCATCACAGATGATTCAAGAGAAGTGTTGAAGTAGGATGGGAAAGTCATAGCATATGAGTCAAGGAAGCTCAAGCATTATGACAAAAAATATGCTTCACATGATTTGGAATTAGCAATAGTTGTTCATGCATTATAGATGTGGAGACACTATATGTTGGGAAAACCTTTTGAACTAAAGATCAATCATCATAGTCTAAAGTATTTATTTACTCAACCAAATCTAAATTCATGACAAAGAAGGTTAGAATTGACATCTAACTATGATTTAAATATCAATTATATCAAGGGGAAGGAGAATCAAGTTTCAAATTCCCTAAGTCGTAGGAGGCATAACTCCTCAATGATATCAATTCAAACTAATTTCAAGGGTCAAGTGTTGCAGAAGTCCAAGGGTGATGAATACTATGAACAAGTCAAGCAAGTACTCTCGGATAATCTACAAGACCCAAGGTATGAAGGATTTCACTTTGAACTTGATGGTTGTTAAGGTTTAAGGGAAGAATATATGTACCTAACTCTAAAGAATTAAGGAATTTAGTGTGGAAAGAAGTTCATACCACACCATATTTTGGGCATTTCGGAGTGACTAAGATGTTGGCTGATGTGAAGCCATTATATTTCTGGAAAGGAATGAAAAGGGATGCTAGAAGATTTGTGGCTAGTTGCTTAGTATGTTAGAGGGTGAAGGAAAAACATCATCACCCTACAGGTCTTTTGTATCCTAATGAAGTTTCAAAAAGTAAATGGAAAGCCAATAACATGGATTTTGTGTAAGGTCTTCCAATGTCGAGGAATAAGCACAATGCCATTTTGGTAGTGGTGGATAAGCTTACAAAGGTGGCTAATTTTATACTAGGGAATCTAACTGATGGAGCTCTTGTTATAGCTCAAAAGTTTATTCAAGAGGTTACATAGAGTTCCTAAGAATATTTTTGATAGGGATGCTTGTGTGACATCTAGGTTTTGGTAAACATGTTTTCTTCACTTGGGACATAGTTGAGAATAAGTTTAGCATATCATCCAGAAACCAATGGACAAACTAAAAGAGTGAACCAAGTGTTAGAGGATCTATTGATAATGCATTTCATGGATCAACAATACAATTGGGGGGATTATTTACCTTTGGTTGAATTTGCGTATAATAACTCTTATCGTTTCGCAATTAAGATGGATCTGTTTGAAGCGTTTTTATGGAAGGAAGTGACAAACTCCTATACTTGGGATAAGCTAGAGGATAAGATAAGAATTGGGCCAAAAATGTTATAAAAAATGGAGGAGAAAGTTGGTATTATTAAGCATAGGCTAACATAAGCTAATGATAGGAAAAAGAGATGCAGATTCCAAGTGGGTACCCAAACATTTCTCAATAGGGGAGAAAGTTTTGTTAAGAGTAAAACATCACAAGGGTTCTATAAAGTTTATAAAGTCATCAAAACTAGCTCCACATTATGTAGGACCTTTTGAGGTTCTCAAGGAAGTTAACCCTGTTGCGTGTAGAATTGCTTTGCCACCAACTCTTTCCAAGATGCACAATGTCTTTCATGTGTCATACTTGATAACATAGATCCCCATTCATGTCAAGATCAAATTATTCCATCCCATGAACCCATCCTTAAGTCCATCCAAGAAGTCTTAGATAATCATGGCATCCAAAATACACCTATCCTTGATCAAGATTCTATTTGAGCAATCATGTTGTCCAAGATACACCTATTTTGATTAAGGTCCTACCCTTGAAAATGAAGTCCAAAATGATCCTCTCATCAACCCTTATTCCATTCATGATCCAACATTTGAAATTGATTCTATCCAAAATCCTAACACATCCATTTCCCAAAATGAGACACTTGCCTCCTCTGGGCACATAGAAAATCAAACAAATAACATGGATGACATCAAAGAAGAAAATGAAAAGTCTAGTATGGATCAAGAAGAACATAAACAAAATATTATTGATCACATTAAAGAAGAAAACAAAGAAGCTACCATGGACGTCCCAAACAACCAAGAAGACATGAGCATGAAAATGGATAAAGCCAAAATATCCTATCAACTAGGATCATCTACTTTTATCAAATCAAGCTTTCTCATAGAAGAGAATATTTTGAGCAATAGTTTCCACAATGATGGGTTCACATTTGCTTCCAAAATGACAAATACCCCATTGCAAAGAGAATATGTCAAAAGATGCAATACCAAGGAAGAGGACTAGGTCTACATGAGCAAGGCATTCGAGAACCAATACAATTTTATGAAAATCCTAGACATCAAGGTCTTGGCTATTCTTCAGTCAGAAAATCAAATGATGTTAGTGATACCCCCATGATATTAGGGGACACTTTATCCAATACAAACATCAAAATGAGGACCATGAGTAGTCCTTGTCATAAGGTTGCTGCCAATATTCCTTCCATCCACACCATAAACTATCATTCCAAGATAATTAATCCCATAAATTAGAACAAAAAAAAATAGAAGTCTTACAAGTCTAAATCTTGAAATCAAATATGAAAGGCCATTGAATGCAAAATTCCAAGTGGAAAAAAAAGTTAAATTGGATCCCAAATAAAAATGAATCATTAAAGAAAAGAGTTCAATGCCAGTATCCAATCAAAAAGTGGAGCCACAAGAAAAGAGGTATCCCATGTATAACAAATGTCCACCTCATTCAAAATGGTCATCACACCAAGCATATAAAGTGATGGTTCCAACACTATCCCAATCAAAATTCTAAACTCCATCATCCACCATCCCAAGTTTGGAAAATAAAAATTGCTACATACAAACGTCTAAATAATCCTTCCATGTCTACCATCATCCATCATAATCCTACATCTCACCTAAAGTCAAAAAATCCCATGTCACAAATTCATCACATCTTGGCAGCAACTCTTTATCATAAGGACTCCCATGGAACTCTATCACGATGGGCGTATTTCGATAAGGTAAAACTTGGTATCAGAAAGGATCATAATGGCATTGATTAGTTTTATGAAAGTGCTATGATCCTAAAAAGAAAACTACTTCATAAAGGTCACTATTGGAATATCATGACATCGACATCTAAATCAATAGCATCGAAGGATTTTGAACACTTAGTGATTGTTTAGAAAATACAAAAAAATTGAAAAATAAAAAAAGTGTCGCCTTGATGAAAACTTGGCAAATAGGCATCTTGGTGACACCAAAAAAATAAAAAAAGTCAAGATAGTAAAGAGAAAATTTTCATCCAATAGTGAAAACCATTTTTATGGTGCTTTGGATAAGTACCTTGATGAAAACCTAGCAAATAGGTGTCATGTGTAAGAGAAATTATCTATGTGGACCATCACACTTGGGGGAAATTTGTCTCATCTCCCATGCCTTTCTAATGACATTTCCATCTATCCATTTAATCCATATCATTCCCATCCATTTTCCCACTTACTTTGATCTTGATAAGGACTAGGGTACAAACATAAATCATGCTTTGGGAAAAATCTTGACATTTATATCCTTTTGTCATACACTATCCATGAAATATCATGTCATTTCCTTCATAGAATTATCCAAACCCATACCTCAGAGAAAATAAATAATTCCTATGCAACATAGTCCCTAGAGATCATATGATAATTCTTCTAGCCAATAATCCTCATGTCTCCTATCTCTTACCAAAATCAATCCATTACATTTTCATACCTATTGCTGGACTTGGTTTTCCCTTGTCATAGGTTTAAGGATTCTAATCCACTTATCCAACATCCCTCCATCATCCCATTCAATCTTGGAAAAATGGGTCATTTCAAATGCAACAAGCCTAATCCATACAATCTGGCTATGCATCTTGGTACATCATCCAAAACACTCCTTGGCTCCATTTCTAGCCTTGCTATAGAAATTTATTCTTTAGTCACATTATCATCATTCTCATATTGTTTTAGAATGTGTCCTTCCCATGTCAAACAACGTCGTCATCGTCATCATCACCTATCAATTGGTTTTCAACTAAACTAGGAGCAGCATCTTGGTTGTCCTTGGATTCTTATGTATAGACATCATTCACATGCATTCATCACAATCCTTATAGTTACCCTTCATTAATAATAAATTCCATACTTTTCCTTCTCCTCATCATCCATAATAATGCCCATTTGTCCTTTCCATAACCTTGAATGATTGACATTGTGCATCTTTTTGCCTTTCATATCTACCCACCATAACACCTATCCCATCCCACTCCTAATAAATTGATCTTATACCCGAATAGGGTAAAATATTTGACATGCATCTTCATTGGATCCTATGCTTGTTGTTGGAGGTCAATATTCCCAAAAAGATAAAAAATATCATAAAATGACAAAATCCAAAAAATCATAAAACCTCAAAATTCAAGAAATCAAAACATGTCAAAACACAAAAACATCCAAATAACTTGTGAAAATCCCAAAAATAGAGTCAAAGTTAGTCATGTCAGTCCACGTCCAGTCGAACTACATTGCCTCTATGACTTCACATAGGGAAGGCCATCAGTCGATGAGCCCCCGAGCCACTAGGTCAGTCCTTTAGGGTTTTCCAAATAAAGTCAATTATGATTTAGTCCTTGGTCAATAAAAAAGTCAAATCATGTCAAAATATGAGGTCTATGCACATTGTTATGTAGGAAAGACCTTCTATCGATGAGCCCTTGAGGCCCCCTAGGCTAGTCCTTTAGGATTTGTCAAGACAGTCACAATAATTTAGACATTGTCATTAGACACAAATTATCATTGAAACCTCAACAAGTCTTGAATCAATAGAAAAACTATCCAGTAGGTCTTCAAGTCAAATTAGTCAAACATCAAATCATTCAAAACATTAAACCAACATCAAGACAATCAAATCTATGTCTTATATAGGATGTGTCCTTGAAATTGGATATTGTCATTTGTCAAACTTTATCATTGCCTTATATAGGTGGCCACATGATTGAAACAAGACTTGACGTCTTATACAACATGTTTCTTTCTTGAAACCAAGCTTTGTCAAACAATCTTCTCATCAAACAATCGACAAACACATGATGGCAAACACTCCGAATGGCTGTTGACTTTGTTGGTCTAATTCTCCTTATCTTTTTGATTGGTCTTTTCGGTCATGTTACCAACTACCTCAAGGATGTCCCATGAAGGATTTAGAGGAGTGATGATGTCTCATGACCTACTTTTCTTTTGATTGTTGTTTGTGAATTGTCTTGGCAAAAAGACTGGGGCAACTTTGCTCTTAGTATGAGTTAGGACATTCCTTATCTGATGACTATCTGTTTTCACCAGTGGATAACTTTTCAAACTTTGGTCTATGTCATACCATGGTGTTTATTGTCCATTTATCATATTTTAACACCCAATTATTATTAAATGAAAAGCCTAGCATATCAAAATATCAATCTTTCTTTGTCTCCACTAACTCCATGCTAACATTTTCCTCTCGCTAACATTTCTCTTCATCAATCCTTGCATTCATCGATTATTAGATCTGCTTATTAGAATAATTTTTTCAAATTTTTTGAAACTCTTTTAAAATTTGTAAAAAATTTATGAGGGGGCATGGGTCCATTCTATTTACACTGGGGCATATTTTTGAACTAAATTCTTTGAAACAACACGATAAACTGCATTGTATCAAAGAGGGAAAAAAATATAGACACTAAAAATTGTCTTAGGCTTGCGAGTTCTAAAAACCCCTTTCATCCGTGATAGTTAAATAATTTTAATTATTTAATTATTGTCTAATGTCATAAGTTTTCTATTAATTAAATAATTTTACTCATTTAATTAATTCACCTTTATCTTTCTATTTCCTCTTTTGATTAATTAAATAAATTATGTCGCTAATGTCCCTTCTCTCCATGATTAAATAAATGTTATTTATTTAATTATTATCATCTCTCCTACTATAATTAAATAATTATTTCAATTATTTATTATTCTTTTAGTCTTTTCTACCATAAATTAAATAAATTTTATTTAATTTATGACTTACTAATTTGCCTTTTTCTCTCCTGCTTTTTGAATTAAATTGCTATTTAACTAAAAAGTTAACTTTCCTTTTTCTTCTACAATTAAATAATGTTTCCATTATTTAAATGTTCACTTTCCCTCTCAATCTAAATGATTTTTTTATTTAGTTTCTGCTTTTCTGTTAGTGGTTTCCTTATCTCTTCTCGTCTCATTCAATTTCAACCCTTGATTGAATTATTTTATTCAATCTCAAACATTCATTTCTTATCTTTTCCCTAACGCTATTAACTTTTATTCTTGACCATTGATTAACATCATTTAATCTCAGCCATTAATTTCCATTTGTCTTTCTATAAAAGACACCTGACATTATCATTTTCATCTATCGAGTTTATGCATAAGTACATGCTGCTTAAGGAGATAACTAATCTTCAATTTTTTTCTATCATAGACATTAGGATACCATTCACACTCAAATCTGGGGGCATCAAGCACATTCAAGCAAAATGGAGAAGGACAATGGAGGTCAAGCAACCATGGCATAGGTGATATTTACTTCTTATTTATATTCCTATGTTGGATTGTGCTCTATTATTGATTTAGGGATTCATAGGTTTAGTTTTGATGCTTAATACCTCAACCTTGAATCTTACCCTAGATTACATAAACAACTGCAAATGTAGTGAAGAACGATTACCTTGAGTGGCTTGCTCAAGTGGTTGTATTCACTTAACTAAAACCAAATCTAAATATTCAAATTCTACACATTCATTTGAACTTGAACTTCATTCATTACACATCACAAAAGATTACACAAAATCTTCCTCACAGATTATATTCAAGAAAATCATTTGTGAATAATCGACATGTTTGTAGATGATAACTGAAAACTAAAAAATAACTAATAACAAAATACTAAATCAACAACACTAAGAACACAACCACCGACTATATACAAGCATAAGGGAGTTTATTATAAACACAACTCCTAACTAAAATCATTAACTACAACTCCTAGATATCAAAGTATATAGTTAAGATTGAATTGTTCAAACTATAATTGAAAAGAGACAAGAGTTCTAATAGAATTGAAACTTTGCAAAATAGATCTACATGTGAAACACACAAACAATTATCCAAAATCCTATCAACGAAATAATTTTTCTTCTCGGTGCCTTATTAGCTGGCATAATGATGCATGACTAACTCCATCAGGTTCCTCCACATGGTAGTTATTACACTCATCTTGATCTGGCACTTCCCTTGTTTCACTGTCCAAGTCCTCCTTTTGCTATAGACTACAGTGTCTTCTTGGGCTACAAGAGGTTAATCCACAAAACATATACACAAAGCTAACTACCATGATTAAACACATAATTCCAACCAAATTTCATACATACTCACATATAAACCATGCAATGCTACTATATCATAACTATATTTCCATCACTATAATTTAGGTCCAAGGTTGTGTAATAAGCATAAAAATATATCATAGCATATGATTATTGTCTGAATTTTCTGAAAGCATGCATAAAAACAATAAAAATAAGGCTAATAAATGAACCCATAAGAAGCCTTCAACACCCCTCCTAAGGAATTGTGAAAAGACTCAAGGGTGAATTCCACTCTGAATGCCTCTAAAAATGTAGATTATGGAAACATACAAAATATCAAAAAGAAATTGATATTTTTTAGATTTAGTCATAAAACTCCCACTCAAATTCCCTTGGATTTATTTTAAATAAAATCTACCCAAATTTTATTGTTATGGTCATAATTCAAGGCCAAATCAAGTTATCTTCAACTTTATTAGTGTTCCCCTTCTTGGAATAAATATTGTGGTGAAACTACTAGAGGTAGGTAGACCATCTTTGATATTAACCATTCTATAATTTTTCTTTTGTTTGCATAAGTTGGAGAGGCTTGTGGTCTATGTGAATTAATATCTTTCTCACCAAGATATAACAATCACTGTTTATAGGCCCAAACACAAGAATGTAACTCCTTTTCATATGTAGGGTGCATGTGTATTATATTAGAGGACCCATTATGGTAGGAAATTGAGCTCCTATGTTGAGTGAGAGCTACTCTAAGTACATATTATGAAGCATAGTATCAGTTTCAAAAGTGAAAGGAAGTAGAGGTGAATAATAATTTTTTTATAATAATCTACAAGAGGAGGTATGTACAAAAAATAAACTAATAATATAATTACAAGTAAATAAACACAAAATTAATATACCATAATCATAAGTGTAAAGAGGGTATACTTTCTAATTGGTACCCATCTAGATCTTATTCATATTTAGTTTAGTTTACTTAGGTAAATTTTAGGTTATTTACTTTTTGTGTCTCATGTCATATGATTACAAAACTTGTTATAATCCTATGTTGTCATGTTTTTCACCTTACCAATATAAGCAAGGGTTCTCTTATACATTATGTATCTTGTATATTATAGAGATCCATTGTAATCTAATATTCCTTTGTTGCTACTCTCTTGTGGAATTTTGTTTTTGGTTTACAAGTGATCATGGTTGCTTGTGTCTATTGTGTGACTCTTACATGGTGTCAAAGATTTAGATTCATAAGCCTCTTCTCTATTTAGGAGAATTTTCAAAAGGAACTTTTACTAGTATTTTGGTATAAAGTGGACCTCATCATTGAGTCCAAAAGGCCAAAAACCAATAAATTAATATAAAAATCAAAGGGTTTAGAGTAAAAAAATAGCTATTTTTAGGGTTTGTATAAAATTCATCACTAAAAATTTGTATGATTAATACAAAATCCATACAATATAAATCTATACCATACGACTCTATCAAAATACTTGTTAGAACACTTTATCAACACTTAGCATCAAATCTATAAAATATTCAACATTGTACATTAGTTGGCATTGATTTGTCTTAGTCTACAAAATATATCAAACAGGTAATGAAGTTTTTTATTTGAAATTTTATTTTATTCTAGAGGCTTAGCATCTAGTTTTGTGGGGTTGAAGCCCTTGATTCTTCCTAATATACAAGGGGCTAGAGTTCCTATCCACTAGGAGTGGTAAGATCCCAACACTACCCCTCAGATTTTTCTATCACCAACTACAACCTTCGCCCCTCTTGAATATTCTCTAACTATGCCCAATCTCTAGGAAAATCCACTTTGACCACACAAGTTTTGGACTTCCCTAATCTTCCACCCAAGATGGCTATGCAACCATCCCTCTACCACAATAGTGACAAGACCCTCTTTACATTATCATAAGGGATATTTTTTAGAGGGTGTAACCTTTTGGTTAGGTATTTTTTATGTTATTATAAGCATCAAATAGTTTGTTTTTAGCACTCCACATTGGTATAAGATATATATTTTTTAAATTATTACAAGTGTTTGATATTTTAGTTTGAAGTCTATTTTTTACAAGCCATATCTTGTGCCCATGTTATCCAATTTTGGAGTTCACCTTGAAAATTTATTTTTGAGCACTTCACATCCATCCATGTTATTTCCTAGATTTTACCTAATATATCAAAATATTAGTTTGAAGTGATTTTGAGTACTTTGGCTCATTTATGAGAAAAAAATATTAAAATTTGTAGTTGATTTTGCTTGGATAAGCTTAATATTTAGTATCAATTCATATTTTGGAGGCTATAAGGAATATTATTAATATATACTATCTATTTTTATCTATTGGTTTTTTTTCTCCAATGGTGGATTCTGATTCACTTGAGCTCTTTGCTCATAATTATCAAACATGAAAAATAAAATATAATGATTAATCTTATCCAAGGGTTTATGGTCTATATTGGGTGATCACCATGATTTCAATAGGGACTATGAGAGATTTTATTACATGAACAAACTTGATAAGGCTATGGGTTTCATAGCTTTATATATTTTTGACAGTTTGTTTTTTTATATTGAGGATTCGACAAAACCTAAGTAGGTATGGAATAAATTCAAAGACATATTTGGTATAGTTAGTGAATTTCATATTTGCAGTCAGAGGTGTAATTGGCTTCTCTTTCTCTTGATACATTTCCTTGCATTGAATGTTATTTGGTTAAGTTTAAATATTTAAGATCTCAATTGGCTAGTTGTGAGAGAGATAAATATGATACAACATCTATATTCTTGATTTTTTAAAAGCTAAAATGACCATATGTAGTCTTTTATTCTACCTCTTATCTTGCCATGGATGCCTTAGGTGATGCATTTATGATTCCTTCTTTTGAGATATTTTGTGACATTTGACTAGAGATCAAGCTAAAATTATCTAGTTGTATGTACTTCCCAAGAGTTGGACATTGGTAGCTCAATCACCCAAAGGAAAAAGAAAGAAGAAACCAAAATCTATGATATAATCTAATGAGCCTTCCACCTCTTCTAAAGATTATAGCTTGAGAAGGAAAAATACACATGTGCTTATTGCAAGAGAATTGGGCATGATGAACATAATTGTTATAAAAAACATGTTGATTAGCTAAATCACATTCTTTAAAATAACAGTATCAAATTTCCTTCAACAATGCCTTCTAGTTTATCTTATTCTTTTACACCATCATCATATACATACTTAGGGAAATTGAGAGTGGTAAATGGGATAAAAAATATGAAATGAAAGGTACTTGTTGTATCTACAAGTCTTGAATTAGGAAGATGACCTCTTAATTTTGGAGCTTCACATCATATGCCTCCATCCTAGGGTATATTTTCTTCATTTGAGCCTTGTACTACCACACATCCTAATGGGGAACAACACATATATGTGTGTTTATTGGAAATGATTTATTAACATGGGAGATGAAACCTTCCATAATGTACTTTATGTTCCATCATCATCATCAACAACAAATCTCCTTTCCATCTATCAAATTACATAGTAGAGTAGGGAAGATTATTGAGTTCACACCTGATTCAATGAATATTAGAGAATTGGAGAGTAAAGAGATCACTAATTTTGGGATGGTTAATGTTGTATCTCACTTGTATACCTTTTATTTTGAAGTTCCTTTGATTGATACTCACACTCATGTATCTAGTATGAATTGTATTTATTAGGATAAGTTTGGTCACTTGAATCTTGGTGTTCTTTCATCCACTTTGGTTCTTGAGACATGTGGTCCTCCATATCCTCCACCTCCTTATTCTTCAGATTTTAGTGTTGTTATGGCTTCTAGTACTTCTATTTAACATGATATTTCTACTCTTTCAAATTTAGCTTTATGCGATGATTTTCTGACAAGTATTGTAGATTTGATTTGTGAGTCCTATCTTGCATATTTGATAGACACACTCGATGACATCCATTTTCTCTTTGATAATAGTAATAACACACCTATTATCACATTATTTTTTATCTTTAGAGATTGTTCTTCATGAGTCTACATAGGTGTTTAAATTGGTTTCAATTTATTGCATTGTGACATCCTTTTATTCTAACATGTGGATAATTGAGATTTTTTAGAGGCATGTATCATGAGACTTCTTCCACCATCTCTCTTCTTGGAGTTGGAGTGTCTTCTACATACATGATTGGATTTTTTCTTCTACAAGGGGATATTTTTTTTCCAATTTTGGACACTTTTAGAATTCATCTTTGAGCATTCATTATATATATATATATAATCTTGTAAATCCTCTCATTTTTCCATTCATATCTATCTTGCACATGGTGATAGCTCTCACACACACACACATATGAAATATTATTTTCCAAATTTGGACACTTTTTAGTATTTGTATTTGAGAATTCACCATTGGATATAATTAATCTTGTAAATCCCCTCAGGTAAAACCACAAAAATGTGTCACACTTTTTAAAGGAAATGACCAACACAATTTTTTTTATAACTTTGACCACATAAAAGTGACATTTATGTTTTGAATTTCAAAATGATGTAAACAAATGAAATGTAGATCTCTTGATGAAGTTTATACTTATAACTTTATTTTATTTTAAAATTGTTTTGATATATTTTTTTATAAATGTAAGAGCTGAATTTGAATTGTTGAAAATTTCATAAAAAAGTGAGGTCCATGAGACGTAAAAAAAAGGAACAATCTTTTTCCCCCCCTTTTTTTTTTCTCAATCTCAAATAGGTAATTTCAATATCTAGTGCATGGAAAAATGTTAATTTTTTATTTTATTTATTCGACAATAACTTTTTAAAGTAAAACCTCACTAGAACATCATAATTTTCATGGGACATCAACTTTTGTCTAATTTTTTTATCATTTAAAAAAAAATATACTCTTTTTTAGATGATTATTTCCTCTAGTGTACCATGTTGGCGACACAAGGGTAGACAACTGAGAGGGGGGTGAATTAGTTTTCATAGAAATTCAAAACTTATTCAACTTATTAACCTTATTCTCAGATCTGATAATTAATCATGAAAGCATAAATCATCAACACATTAGAAACACACATAAAACCAAGATTTTTTTACGTGGAAACCCTATTAGGGGAAAAACCATGGTGGAGGTTAGTCCACAAGATTATATCCTATTAAAAGTATAATGAAAATGAAATATGGTGAATGTACATGCATTTAGACACACTGCCTAGAGCTCACTGCTCAATTACAACAAGGCTAATGCCCAAGGGAAGACACACTATCTTATAGAAAGAATCATATTACATCTACAGGGATTTGAACTAATAAAATAGCATCTGCTAATGCCTGATCATAGTTCTGGTTAAGCACATGAACAAATCTTCACTCTTGTTTACTCTTCTTCACACTCTACTCTGCCTTTGAATGATTTAGATCAATATTCACACACACATACACAAAATCACACTCTGGCATACACTCGCACACTTCAATTCAAATAAAAAATTTCTCTTATATATCCGCAACAAGAAATTTCATCCCTTCATGTCGGCTTTAACAAAATAATAAAATGAATATAAAATGTCAGCCCAAAACACTAAAGATTATTAATGTGAATCAGCCAAGGTTGTCCACAACTTAGTGCAGACCCAAATCAACATCTCCAACATGAAAAAACTTCAATTAATTACTCCTCAAAGATCCACAACACGCTACAAACACCATGTTAGCCAAGAACAAGAAAAACATGAACACACAAGAGAAAATCGCCAACCACAAGCACAATGATCAATGCAGATGTGCAACACAGATAGAGAATGATCTAGAAACATCCACAAGCATTATGAATCACCAAAGAAGCATCCACAACAACTAAACTAACTGAAATAACATCATCTTCAATCAGTAATACCAACTGAAGCAACATAAAAACTATTAGAATGAGAATCTTCATAACTCAATCAAATCTTCATGTGAATCTCTAAAACTTGACGTGGATAAACTAGATACACTCAGCAACAAACCCTTTAGTCCACAACCTCTAATCATCAATGTACAAAACTTATCAACATACTGAACTTCACTTCGCCACTGACAACCTGCAACTCATTCATTACAATTTTCTCAATATCCTTGATATATACAACTTCAAATGAATTAATGATAATAGTGTTGACATCGATGAAAACCACATATCAACAACACAACCACAACATCCAACAATCTCCCCCTTTGGAATTGATGGAAACACATGATGTGAAAAACACCATCAATGCAACTAACTCTTGAAACTTACTCCCCCTTAGGATCTGACTCATTTTTTCCTCAAGACTTTCACATGATCTTCTCCCCATAAGGCTCTTCTCCCCAGATAATCACCAATTTTTCACATGACTCTTCTCCCCCTTTGACATCAATGACAAAGATCTAAAAAATCCACACAAACTTTGAACCACATATCTGAACATTTGAACATCTGACTACTTTGCCTAAGTAGTAGCCATCAAAACATGAATCCAAAACAAGATATGACTATGAAATGCACAAACTAATGCAATGCAATGAATCCTTAGTTATGATTAGGAAGGGTAATCACCCCTAACTTCCCTCTGAGATACTCAAAAGTATCCTTAGGAAATAACTTGGTAAAGATGTCTACAATTTGCTCCTTAGTAGGCACATACTCTAGTTTGACTTCCTTTTCACTCACCTTCTCTCTCAAAAAGTGAAACTTGATAGATATATGCTTTGTTTTTGAATGTAGCATCAGATTCTTAGAAATGTTAATAGCACTTGAATTATCATAAAATATAGCAATAGGATCATTATACAAAGCTCTGATATCCTTCAACATCTGTTTTACCCACAAGAATTGAGTACAATTGTTAGCAACAACAATGTAATTAGCCTCTGCAGTAGACAATGAAATGACATTCTGCTTCTTGCTTAACCATGAAATCAACTTCTTACCCAAGAAAAATGCTCCACCACTAGTGCTTTTCCTATCATTTATATCTCTTTCCCAATCAACATCAGTAAAGGCACTCAAGGTAAGATCATCATCTTTAGGATACCATAGGCAAAAGTCAACAGTTCCCTTCAAGTATCTAAAAATTTTCTTCACAATAGTCACATGAGATTCCTTTGGATCAACTTTAAATCTTGCAACAATACATACAAAATTCATGATATCAGGCCTAGTTTTGGTTAAATACAACAATCCACCAATCGTTGATCTATATCTAGTCTGATTTGCTTTCAGAGAATCATCTTTTGTTGTCAACTTGCATTCGGTCACCATGGGTGTACCGACTGGCTTTGATTCTTCCATACCGAACTTCAACAATTCCTTCACATACTTGGACTGAGATATAAAAATCCCTTTATCTGATTGAGTAATTTTCAATTCCAAAAATAATTTCATCTCACCAATCATAGACATCTCAAATTCATTCTGCTTCTCATTAGCAAACTTCATGCACAAACCATCATCTCGTCCAAAAATGATATCATCAAAAAATACTTCAACAATTAGATCTTTATTACGATCAATCTTGAAATACAGATTACTATTAACATTACCTTTGTTAAATCCAAGCTTCAACAAATACTTGTCTAATCTGGCATACCATGCTCTAGAGGCTTGCTTGAGTCCATATAATGCTTTCTTCATCCGACACACTATATTTTCCTTATTAGTTAACTGGAATCCATCAGGTTGCTGAACATACACTTCTTCCAATTCACCATTTAGAAAAGATGACTTGACATCCATTTGATAAACTTTGTAGTTCTTGTGAGCAACAATGGAAAGAAATAATCTTATAGCTTCAATTCTAGCAATAGGGGAAAAAGTCTCCTCAAAATCAATTCCTTCCATCTGTGAATATCCTTTGCATACAAGTCTTGCTTTGTTTCTAACCACTTCACCTTGCTCATTTGGTTTGTTTCTAAAGACCCATTTAGTTCCAATGACATTCTTATCCTTAGGTCTGGGAACAAGAATCCATGTATCATTCTTCTCAATCTGTTTTAACTCCTCTTTCATTGCTCCAACCTAATGTTCATATTTACATGCTTCATTCACACTAGTAGGCTTAGTTTTCAAAATTAAGTATTATTCTTCTGCAATCTTTCTCCTAGTCTGGACACCTTTGTTCTTATCACCTATAATATGATCTTCTGAATGATTCAATCTTACATACCTTAGAGTTTTTTTAGGCTGTTCTTCAACTTCAGGCTCTTGTGTTCTCTCTTCTATGCTTCCACTAGTTTCTCCTTCTTCTTCATTCTCTTGATTCATCAAATTGATTTGCACTTGATTTGTAGTTTGAACTTGCTTTCCTTTGTACTGTCATTCTGATCATCATAATCATATCCATAGGTTCTAGATCGTGTACCTAAATCTTCATCAACCTTGACATTTGCACTTTCAACCATTTTTCTCAATCCTTTATTGTAACACCAGTAGGCCTTGTTTTTAGTATAATAACCTAGAAAGATGCCTTCATCACTCCTAGCATCGAACTTTCCTATGTCTTCATCTCTCTTAATATAACATTTACTTCCAAATATCTTGAAGTATTTAAAAGTAGGCTTTTGACCAGTCCATAGCTCAAAAGGGGTCTTACCAGTATCACCTTTGATTTGTACTTGGTTGAGTGTGTACACAACAGTACTCATAGTTTCTCTCCAGTAGATATGAGGGAAATTTCCTTCCAACATCATAGTTCTAGCAACATCATCAACTGTTATGTTCTTTCTTTCCACAACTCCATTTTGCTGAGGGGTCTGCAGTGCAGATAATTGTCTCCTTATTCCATGTTCTTCACAAAAGGAATTAAATTCACTAGAAATGAATTCACCACCCCTATCTGATCTCAGACATTTAATCTTCAGACCTATCTTTGTCTCAACCATAGCCTGAAAGATCTTGAGCTTTTCCAGTGCTTCAAATTTCTCTCTTAAGAAAGTAACCCATACCATTCTAGAATAATCATCAATGAGTAACATGAAATACTTGTAACCTTGTAAACTTTTGACCTTAGAGGGACCACATAGATCAATATGCACAAGCTCCAACAATTCATTTGAACAATGCTTTTTGCTCCAAAAAGAAATTCTAGTTTGCTTTCCTAACTAACATTCCTTGCATATGGCATTAGTAGGTTTCACCAACTTAGGTAGATCTCTCACAACCTTGGTAGAACTTATCTTGACAATATTATCAAAGTTAACATGACACATTCTCCTATGCCATAACCAACTTTCATCAACTTGAGAAATCAAACAAATTTTACTAGCAGCACTCAAGTGAAAGATATTACCTTTTTTTTGTACCTGATGCAATTTCATTTCCGAAACTCAATATTTTTCACTTTCCATCCTTGAACTGAAGATTGTATCCCTTATCAACCATCTGACCAACACTCAAAAGATTATGCTTCAAGCCTTCCACATACAAGACATCATCAGTATTATGCTTACCATCAAGAGAAATACATCCTCTTCTGCGGATCACACCAGTTGTATTATCACCAAATCTCACAACACCACTATCATACTTTTCCAAGCTTACAAACTTACTTTTATCCCCTGTCATATGATGTCAACATCCACTGTCAATCACCCATTCATCTTTCTCTTCAACTCGAGCAGCTAGGGCTTTCTCCACATTTGTACAACTAGCAGATTTAGTAGATACATGATTATTTTACTTGATAGCAATAAATACCCATTCATCATCACTTCTATTTCCTTTGTTAGATTCATCATCTGTTACACCTTCATCAACAACATAGTAACACTGCTTTTGAAATCTAGGCTTGTTATGTCTTGGTTTAGGAGCTCTTTTTGGACACCTTGATGCAAAATGACATATCTTATTATAGGAAAAACATTTAAGAGGCAATTTTCCTTCATACTTACCTTTTCCTCTCAGTACTCTTTTGATAATAAGTGCTTCCAACTCTTCCAACTCTCTTTCTTCTTCTTCAATCTGTCTGATCTCATCCTCATACTTGAATGTCTTTCTAGATGAACTCTCACCCAGATCATATATCTATCTCTTTTAGAAGTAGTAGCCTTAAATCCGGATTCAACCTTAGGAAGGGCATCACCAAATTCACTCAACTCAAAAGCAGTAAGCTTACCAACCAACGTATCTCTGGTTATATTTGTTACAGTATGGAGCTCTTCAATAGCACTAGCTTTGAATTTGTAAGAATCAAGAAAGGATCTAAGCACTTTAGCAACAATCTCAAATTCATCTATCTGTCCACCTACACATCTAATACCACACACACGTTCATTCACTCTTTGCATAAAAATAGTAATGTTCTTATCATCACCCATTCTCAACCTTTCATATTTCCCTTTAAGACTCTGGAATTTAGCAATCTTCACATTAGTATCACCTTCATACAAGGTTTCCAACTTTTTCCAAATCTCATGAGTAGTCTTCAGATCCATAACATTTGTCATCTCAGAATTAGTCAAAGCACTTGTAACACCCCTCCATTTTGGATGTTTGGATCGGCAGTGTTTTCTTTGTAATGCTTTGTTCTGATTATGCTTTGACTTTGGAACTTGGTTACTTTTGATCGCAATTGTTAAACAATGTGAATATTATATGTTGATGTGATAGTATCTTATTTAGATGTTATCTTTATGACATATTTTGGATTAACTTAGAAGATATTTGATTTAACGATGTTTTATGCTGTTGATCATATCATTGATGTTAGATGCGTCAGTTAGTGATATTGTATTAGTGAAGGGGACGTGATTGTATCACTTGCTTGCGAGTGCCCTATGATTATGAGATTTCCTCTTCACGGTGTGCTTGATCATATTATATATATATGCGTGTCGATGTACTCTTTGCTCGCAGGTTGATAGGTACATGACATCGACTCCACCTGGTTCACAGGTTTGAGCGTGTCCATTGACCAACGAAAATCGATTGGGAGATAGTAGCTAGGTTTTCCGTGCCAAGTCGTCACCCTAGTCATAGTGTGTCGTTGGGTTAGTTGTTTTAATTTGGTCCATTTCACCTTGGGTATTTATTTAATTTCATATTATAAAGGTTATTAATGTTAGGTAAAGTTAAAATGATGTTTAAATGTATCTTGTTGCAATGTTGAATTGTTATTTATTTTATTGATTGATTTGATTTAATTAGTAAAATTAGATTGAGTTTATTGATTAATTGGATTAATGGTGGTAAATTAAATAAAGTAGTTGTTTTGGCATTATTGGATATTAAGATTTAATTAAAATAAAAGTATAAATCATGTTTGGATAGTTAGAGTTAAATTAAAATAAATAAATAAATAATAAATAAATAAATAAATAAATAAATAAATAAATAAATAAATAAATGAAAATGTGTTTTAATTTCACTTTTTGAAATTATAGATTAGAGTAAATTCTTTGCAAAATTTGTATTCTTTTGTTTAAAAGAATTTTGAAAATGCATGAGAATTGGAATTAGAAAGTAAAATTGTTTTAAATTTTTTTAAAAATGGAAATATCTCCAAATTGTTCAATAAATTTAGTTGGTGGCGATATTTTAGGGGTTTGACCAATTTGGGGAAAAACTCTATTTGAGTAAATAGAATTTCATATATTTTTAAATTTGCAATTTGGGGAGGAGTTTTTGGCTGTGGCTTTGCTTGGATTTGTGAAGGAGATTGAAATTCTTGCTTGAGCTAGAATAAAAGGAAACAAAAATTGGAAGCATCATCTTGAAGTTCTTCAAGCTTGGAGCAAAAATCAGGTTCTTCTTTGTATTTGTTTTGTTTCATTTGAAAAGAGTTTAAATCCTTGATTTGCTGTTTGGAAATCTTTGAAATGATGTTTAAATTCATTGAAAATCCATGTGAATCTGTTTCAAAAACTAGCAATAGAAATTGAAAGATGCACAAAAGAAATTATCATTATGGTTTGGAAATTAAGAATTTATGTTTGCAAGTTCTTTGTTGGGTATTTTGTTTATGTGAGGAAAATTTGTTCAATTTAGTTGAAATCTGAGAAATTTTATATATATATGCATTTCAAATTTATATGTTTGGTAAAATAAAAGATTTTGTTTTTCTTTCTGGCCCAAGACTGTGTTTTTTATTGATTGATTGCAATTTAAATAAATAAATAAATAAATAAAATATATGTTTTTTTTATGTTTGTGGGGAGGGGAAGCCAACCCCCACCGCCACCACCGCCGCCGCCCGAAGGGAGGCGAGTCGTGTGCGGGGCACACAGGCCGCCGCCCTAGGAGGTAGGGCAGCCTGCGTGCGCCCTATTTAGGGCTGGGTTTCTTTTAAAATAAATTCACTTTTTTATTTATTTTTATTTTAAAATTTATTTATTTTATTATATATATATTTTATATTATATATATTATATTATAATATGTATATATATAATATATTTTGTTTTAAATAATAAAGTATTAATTTTAATTAATTGGATTATAATAATAATATATTTTATTTGGGACATTTTCAAATGGTGTTTAAATATTTAAATAGGAATTTCTTTTCTAAAAATGATTATTGTGTTAATATAGTGGAAATGGATTTGATTTTATAATAAATAATATTATTTAAAAGTTGATTTTAATCATTATGTAGCTTTGAGTAAATGAAATTAATTCGTTAGTTTTAAAATCCCTTAATGTTGACAAGGTGGTTGGTTTACTTAGAGCATGTGCAAATAATGCTATTTATTTAATTAATTTCATGTACTATGTCATTGCTTGGATTGGGTTTAGGAAACCCTAACATTAGATATTGAGTTGCCTGGAATGCTTTTTAAATCATGCTTCATCCATTCTTGATGTTGTGCAAAATGAGTAAATACCCCGAAGTCTTCCATATAGGGTTTCATTCCTTTGTATGGGTTGTCGTTATGATAGTCAACCTTTGGGATTGTCTTGGGTTTTGTGCCTCCTTTGGATTAGGAGTGGGTTTTGAGTTTTGTGTCTCCTTGGGTTAGGAGTGGTGTATGTGTTTGTTGCCTCCAATGTTTGGAGAGGGTTTTGACCTATGTTCCCTCTAGTGCTTGGAGAGGGTTTGACCTTTGTTTCCTCCATTGTTTGGAGAGGGTTTTGATCTTTGTAGCCTCTAGTGTTTGGAGAGGGTTTTGTACTTTTGTTTTCTCCAGTGTTTGGAGTGAGTTTCCTTTATTTGTTGCCTCCTTGGTTTGGAGAGGTCATCTTATCCGGTTACTCATTGTGGTTTATACCGTGTATGTTGTCGATAGGAGAGTGGCTCTTTGTGGGGGTCTGACACACAAAGGGGCACCAGGGTAACTCACATAGGGTTTAAGTAAGTGATAACTTGAAAAGAACTAATGAAAAAAAAAAAACTCTCAAACTAATTAAGATATTTAATGCCTCTCATAACTCATTCGCTTTTAAGGTTTGAGATGAGATGAGAAGCGCAGTTGGTATGAGGGTCTGGTGGCTGGTAGAGTTGAGCCTGGATAGCCCAAGATGTGGGTTTGGTTTCCTAAGACAGTTGAGCCTGGGTAACTCATAGCAAATGGCATGTGACACTCTCTCTATGTCAACCAGAAGTCAGTTTGTTGTACTGCGTAAATGATCCTTGTTTTTTGGAAGCAATGTGACCTATGTCAGTGATGTTGGAGTGTACTTGTGTTATCCTTATGGATGTTTGGTTCATGTGTTTGGTGGTGTTAGTGTGAGTTAGCCTATGTCTAGGGGTGGATGGTCTTGCCTAGGAATTCCTTATTACTATCTCCTAGGACGGGGGGTGAGCCTTCGGGTATCACATGGTTGGGTGGAACGTGCACCTTAATCCATTGGGTCAACTTTTTGTTCGTGTGGACGAGGTTTCCAGTTGGAGAGCTCGTGGGATCTTGTTCTTCCATGCTTAATTCATTTAGTTGATCTTGAATTTTTTTTACCTCTCATTTGTTATCGAGGTGGAATTTGTAATATGTAATCATGCTTATTGGAATTCATCTCATTCGGGGAATGAGTGTTGTAACCTTATTGCTATGTGATCATTTTGGAATCAAGTGGTATTTCATATTCTTCGATGTAAATTATCATGTATGGAATGTATGTGCATTAATTTGTTAAATAATTAAATGTTATGGTTATAATTCATGTTTCTTGTTTGGGTTTAAGTAACTTAGTCTCATAACCTTAGGGGATTGGTTGGCAATGGTTAGTGAACTTGCATGTTAATTGTTCTTTTAAAAAAAAAATAGCTCAGTTGTGTAGTAAATTACAACTTCCCCTAGGGTTGCGTGGCGGGCATTACAACACTCAACAAGGCTTCCTTAGCCTGGATATTATACTTAACATCTCTAATCTTAGCAGTAGTAGGACCATTCTGAGGAATAACATACCTATTACATGTAATGTTCTAGAAGGGTTCACAAATGCATCTCAAATGACACTCCATTTGAGTCTTCCATAAAGAATAATTTGTTCCATCAAATCTCAGACTGTCCTTCTTGTAACTCACCATCCCATATCACCTTAATCTGTTAAACTTCTTCCAAGGAACCTGCTCTGATACCAATTGTTGGCAACACAAGGGTAGACAATTGAGAGGGGGGGTGAATTAGTTGTCACAAATATTCAAAACTTATTTAACTTATTAACCTTATTCTCAGATCTGATAATTAACCATGAAAGCATAAATCATCAACACATCAAAAACACACATAACATCAAGATTTTTTACGTGGAAACCCTATTAGGGGAAAAACCATGGTGGAGGTTAGTCCACTAAATTATACCCTATTAAAAGTATAATGAAAATGAAATATGGGGAATGCACATGCATTCAGGCACACTGCTTAGAGCTCACTGCTCAATTACAACAAGGCTAACCACCCAGGGGAAGACACACTATCTTACAAAAAGAATCAGATTACATCCACAAGGATTTGAACTAATAAAATAGCATCTGCTAATGCCTAATCACAGTTCTGGTTAAGCACATGAACAACTCTTCACTCTTCTTTACTCTTCTTCACACTCTGCTCTACCTTTGAATGATTTAGATCAATATTCACATAGACATACACAAAAGCACACTCTGACATACACTCAAACACTTCAATTCGAATAAACAATCGCTCTTATATATCTGCAACAAGAAATTTCATCCCTTCATGTCGGCTTTAACAAAATAATAAAATGAATATAAAATGTCGGCCCAAAACACTAATGATTATTAATGCGAATCAATCAAGGTTGGACACAACTTATTGAAGACCCAAATCAACATCTCCAACATGAAAATACTTCAATTAATTACTCCTCAAGGATCCACAACACGCTACAAACACCATGTCGGCCAAGAACAAGAAAAACATGAACACGCAAGAGAAAATCACCAACCATGAGCACAATGATCAATGTGGATGTGCAAAAAAGATAGAGAACAAACTAGAAACATCCACAAGCATCAAAAATCACTAGAGAAGCATCCACAATAATTGAACTAACTGAAATAACATCATCTTCAATTAGTAATACCAACTGAAGCAACAAAAAAACTATCACAATGAGAATCTTCATAACTCGATCAAATCTTCACACAGATCTCTAAAACTTGATGTGGATAAACTAGATACACTCAACAACAAAACCTTTAGTCCACAACCTCTGATCATCAATGTACAAAACTTACCGACATACTGAACTTCACTTCACCACTGACAACCTACAACTCATTCATTACAATTTTCTCAATATCCTTGACATATACAACTTCAAATGAATTAATGCTAATAGTGTTGACATCAATGAAAACCACATATCAGTAACACAACCACAACATCCAACATACCATATATATTTTCACCTTTTTTAATATGTTTTAATATATATGTTTGAATATGTTTCATTTTTTGAATATGTTTTAATTTCTAACTAGCCTTATGTTTGATTATAGAAACCTACTTACAGTAAATTTAAAAAAGTCACAATAAAATGAATCAAAATATATAAAAAAAGGATTATAAACTTTGAGCTCTTCAAAAGGGTATTTTTAGATTTTCATGAAATTACCCCTAGTTGAAGAAATTCATAGTTGATGTTGAAGTTTTTCTGAATTTTCCCCAAAAGAGGGGTTAAGATGCCACATAGGAACCCACATAGACAATTTTGATCAAAAGGGTTTCACCTGAAACACTTTTTACTGAAACCCTTTCACTTAAAATATTACACTTAAATTTTAGTGCATTACAAATTTACAATTTATTTATTTATAGTTTCAAGCGAGAGGGTTTCAAGCAAAAGGGTTTCGCCCAAAACTATATGCACCATGTATATGCCACATGATTTTGGGTGAAACTATTTTACTCAAAACTATTTAATTAATTGAAAGTGTGATACATGTTTGTGCTTTTAACCTCTCATTTTCTATTCATATCTATCTTCTATGCGGTGATGGTTCTTACATATACGTATGTATGTGTATATATATACATATATACAAACACATATATGTATATATATCTCTATATATGCATAGCTATATATACATAGATAAATATATATATATATATATATATGTATAAAGATATACATATATGTATATATCTATATATATGTACATATATACACATATATGTTTATATGTGTGTGTGTATACATATACATATCTAAATCTACATATATGTATGTATATTTATATATGTATATAAATAGATGTATATATGTATGTAGATACATATATAGACATATATACATACATATATACATACATGTATATATATATATATATACACACATACATATATGTATATACATATATGTATTTACATACATATACGCATATATATAGATATACATATATACATGTATATATATATGTATGTATGTATGTATGTATGTATGTATGTATGTATGTGTGTATGTATGTATGTATGTGTGTATGTATATATAAAGACATCAATAGTGATAATAAGAATTGTCACCACATGGAAGATAGATACAAATGGAAAATACAATGATTTGCAAGATCCTTTTAAAATGCTCAACAAGATGAAACAAAGGATGTCATAATAAGGAATAAATAGAAATCAAAAGGAAGATATTTTAAGTTGGAAAACAAAGACCAAATCATCTATTTTTGGGAGAGAGAAATAATTACTTTGTAAAATAGTAAATATAAGATGTCTTAGCCTTAGAGAAGCTCTTGTAAGAATAATGCAAGTAACAATAGAAAAAATTGCAAAAACTTGCAAAGTTATAAAGTTTTCATAATGATAAAAATATCAAATAAATAAAACCTAATAACCTTGCTCTTGATATAAATATATTATAATATGATACTATAAAAGGCATGAGAATATAAGAGAATGCTATAAAATTACAAGAAGATGAAAGTTTTATGTGTAAAATCAATCATGGGGTTGTGAGAGCCAAAACTCATTCAAAATTGCACGCAAAGATTGCTAGCTTTGAAAGGGAATCACAAGGATGATCATTGGTGTATAAATTTAGACTCGATGTTAGTTACAAATCATTATAAAATGCCTCTTATTTGATTATTGAATAGAGCACATATAGTTGTACCATCAAAAGATGTTATTGCAACTACATAAATGTTTGTGTACTACACTTTAGACCAAGAATATTGTAGAGGCCTACTAATGTTCAAGAAACTTGGTGTCAAGCACACAGTTCAGAGGGGATCCTACTAAATAGTCCACTAAACCCTTGAAAGGACTTCATTTAATTGATCAAACAGGGCTAACATAAGCTTTTGATGCTGCTGGCACTATATGTGCATTTAGAGACTCTTCACTACCTATATCATCCTAGCATAGGTGTTTACACATACTGGAAACCATACATTACATAACAACAAAAAGAGGCAATGCTGAAGGTATTACTATGAGTACTTAAAACTAAAGACTATGACTAGTTCACTATCAAGAAATGAATTCTATAATTAACCAATACTTTCTAACTAACTTAATTGACTAACTTTAGAGAAAAATTCATGGAAACAATTAAAGAATGAATACATGACAATATATTATTCACATTCACCACTTGAAGAATTTGATTAAGACAAACATAATTATGAAACTAACTATTGTAACAAAAATAAGTGTATAGAAAATAAAGTGGGGAATAGTTACCTTGAGTTGCCCTTGCTCAAGTGACTTTCTCCACAAAGTGAACTCAAATCTAGCTCCTCAAACTAAATTAACATAATAGTAATTAAAAATATCTCATTGCATAACTCAAGATATCACAATCCAAAGAGATTCTTCTGGAATATCTTATTCATAAGATCATGATTGAGAAACAAAACATTATCTGTGTAAAATAAAAACTAACTAAACATATCTATCTACTATATTCTCTATTCCAACTAACAAACTCAACCATCAAGCCATTCACATAGGTGTGAGTGAGTCTTATAAGAACAAGGACTTAAAACATAAATCTAATCATAAATCATCACTCCTTACAAAATAAAGCATGATAAAGTCTAATTAATCAAAACATAACTGAAAAGGAAGAAGAATTAAAATAGGACTGTAATTATGCTATAAATGTTTTAAACTTGAAACATGGATTATAGAAATAGTCACATTAGATTCCCAATTGTAGTAAAATTATTATCCTTCAATAGTCTTATTAAATGATGTGATGATTCACAAAAATATTGACAAGTAGACACCTCCAATTATGTAGCTGATGCATTCTTCTAACTTCCCTTGCATCACTGCTGAAACTCCCTTTGGTTGTGGGTTGTGCTCCCCAGTTATTGTGGGCTACAATTTACTAGCTTCGGCTCCTTGGCTGCAAAGAGTTAGTTCACACAACATCTACACAATACTAATAACCATAACTTAAAAATATATATTCATTGCATTTCATACATATCTACATATTAACCATGCAACAAATATCATATCATAATCATATTCCCATAGAATTTAAGCGAAGTCCAAGTTTACATAATGATCATAAAAGATAGTAAAGGTTTAGGGATATATAGGAAATAAGTATCTGGAGATGTCTAAAAACATGTATTAAAATAATAGAAAACTAACTAATAGTAGGCCTCATCATTCCCCCAACTGATCATTTGCTTGTCCTCAAGAAAAGAAGTTTGAAGATAGGAGGTTGTACTATAAGGTCATCTCCCTAAGGTTTGTGATCAAATCTACTCTTTTTTATTGTCTCAAATAAAAACTTCTATAGCATGAAAGTCTTTTCCACCTAACATCCTCAACTTCTTCTCATTCTTCATTCCTTTCCCTTGTCCAATGTGGTACTGGGTAGAGAAGAATTAGTGGAGAGAAAGTCAGAGGTACCCATTCAAGTGATCTATCTTTTGCAATGTCCATATATCTTCAGATTCTTTCAATCATAGTCATAAAGTCATCTATAGATTAGGATTCCTTCTTTTGCAACTCAGGGGTTAAACTGTCCCATCTTTTCTGTATAAGTTGATAAGAATAATGAAGAATTCCTACTGTTAGCCTCTGCATTCTTCCATAATCATTTAGTCTCAGTTGCATAATCTTTCTTCCTGCACCTTTATACTTTTGAAGCTCTGGCCATTCATCTATTATCTTATGGGGGTTCTTAGATTCCTTTCTGATTTGAAGAGTAATTGATTTCTCCCTCTCTACATAATCCTACATAATCTCACCCCTCTACATTTCATTTTTGAAGTATGAAGCTAGTGCCCTAATTTGTAAAACACACACAAATAGTAATGGGTCCCACTTTGTCATCTGGCACAACATAATTATGTAAATAGAATTCACATAATTTATGTTGTACTTTAGGTGTGGCATCAACAAAGAATATTTAGAAATTCAAGCTTTCTACTCATTGCAACTAGAAAGTTACTAATCAGTTGACTAAATTGAAATCTTATAAATTTTTCCTGCAAAAACAAAGTATATACTCTAGTGGGAGGTCTACACTTAAGAATTTGAGTAGCCTTATTTGCTATTTCCTCAACCTTGAATGCTATATTTTTCAATTCAGTTTCTTTATTCTCCAATACTCTGGTATGTTTTGAAACCATTCTTTCCTTTTTCCTTCTCCCATTTTTCTTTCTATTGGGAGAATTCTCGAGTTACCTTCCACAACTGCTAGCCTAGAGACATAGTGGTATGATAAGTTGAAGTCTTTGTAATAGGGGGTCCTTGGGTTGCAACTGTGATTTATGTGTTCCCTTCCTTTACTATGGCAAGTTGTGCAAGCAAGTCCAATTTAGACCCATTCCCATAGCTATGAAGTTTCTCCTCCAATTCTTTAATCTTCAAGTCCCTTTCCTTGTCTCTTTATTCATATGTTTTCACAAATTCCTCTAACTGTTTAATTCTCTTTAATGCTTCTTGTAACTCCTTTCCATTTCTTTCTTCTATGAAAAAATTCTCATCTTCTTCAAAAGTTTGGTCATCACCAACCCCAGTATATGTACAACCCTCATTGCCAAGGATTTTTGGGGTTCTTCTTCTAGTTTTATTAGCAACAAAAATGTCCTCTAAGTCAAATTCATAGGTGGTCGAAACATACTATTTTCTTTTAACAAGTGTATATACATCCTCAAAAACATTGTCTTGCAAGTCTGAATCTTCCACTGTCACAATAATCTTTTCCTCTTGCTTCTTGACACTGCCCCTCATGACACCCTTCCTTTTCAGGTGATGTGAATGCATTGGATTTGTGGCCTTTTTCTTCCGCATTTTCTTGGGAGCACGGGAAGGTCCACCTTTCCTCTTTCTTGTTTTTGGTGTCTTAGAAGAAGTTGGGATTTCTTGGACATCCCCTGCTGCAGGATGCTTAGAGGCTGTGGGTGGTGAATTTTATAGGCTCTTCTCCTTTGGTTCTCCCCTACCGTGGGTAGGTGAAGTAGCATGTGAACTAGAGGGTATTTCCCTTAATGATGCATTAAGTGATTCCAAATTATTTGGAACAACTAGTTCTTCAAGTATATTGCTAATATGGTTACAAATTAAAAATATTTCCTAAGAGAAATGTGGGTACTAAACCCTTAGACTTCTTTTCACAAGTAGATTAACTAAAAAATAGTGTGACAGGGCTGTAGTGTTTCTTTTCCATTTGTATTCAGACCCGATTCTCTTTAATAGGTTATAAAGAAAATTTGGCACATTAACCCTTACATCATGACAAAGGTGATTCAAAAGTTTGAAATACATAGTATAAAGAAGAGATTGTATACCATCACATGTAAGATATTTGAAAATATAAGAGGCAACAAAAGCCCATACCCATGGTAGTGAAAATATTTTGGTACCTTGGTATGATGACTCAAAATTATCTCCAAGCTATTTGAATTCCTCCTTGGAAGCTACTACACTTTCCCTGATAGGAAGTTCAACTCCTCTTAGC
Source organism: Sequoia sempervirens (assembly GCA_007258455.2). Classification (NCBI taxonomy): domain Eukaryota; kingdom Viridiplantae; phylum Streptophyta; class Pinopsida; order Cupressales; family Cupressaceae; genus Sequoia; species Sequoia sempervirens. Next base: position 282,655,021 of record VDFB02000013.1, read on the forward strand.
AGACCAAATACCTCTACAATTGTAGACTCCAAAGCATCTACCTTTAGCCCTTGAACAATGAATTCATCATGTTGTAATGCCTCTGCAAATTGTTCTATCATAGCTTCATTGTACTTTTTCAACCTCAAGAAATAGTCCAACCATCCTGCATTTCCAAAAATAGGAAAGACTAACCTATCTTCTAGTATTTGTTGGTATGCAAAAGGTTCTCTGCGAATAATATCTCCTCCCATGATGGTAAATTACTCTTGTTAGGTTCAAATTCTACAAATTCAGCTCACAAATTTAACCTCACCAATCCTTCTTGTTTGCTATACTTGAATTCTTGAAATTCTTTCCAACTTCCAACTGCTTATATTGTGTTGATTACAACTTAAATTAGGCTTAGGTTATGGCTCGAAATTGGGATGATGAATTTTTTTTGTAGAAAGGTAGGAAGGTATTTGGTGTTTTTGGTGGTGAAAATAAAAATGAAAACCTTGGAAAATGTACTCTCCCCCCAACTAAAGTCACTAAGTGACCCCACTTAATTGTACCTTACTAGGCTGAAGGTTTAATTACATATGATGGAAATAAGATAATGACTATGAAGCATGCAAAATTAAATGCAAATAAATTGAAACAAAATTAAAAGCTATGTTAATTATGGTAAATTAGAATGTGTACCTTTCAACGTGAAGTGAATGGAACTCAGCTTGTGTGAAGCTGATTAGGAGCATCTGTAGCGTAATTATGATTTGACATTTACTTAATTACAATGGGTGATGGATGAAATGATGGGGTGGTGTGTGGTAATGAAGGATATGGAATGTATGACTTATGGACATTAAATAATTTCCCGAATGCATGGAAATCAAGGAATACATCGTGGGATAGGAGGAATGAAATGATATGAAAGACATCTAGCTGCATGTATGGAGAAATGTAATTTATGTGGATGGCATGCAATTAAGTTGGTAGAAAATTTTGAATTTGCTAACTAGTGCGTGTTGCAGGTACCTTCAACAACAAGTCCCTTTCTGAATTGTGTTGGATTTAATTCATAAAGATGTAGGTCCCCATTGCGTCATGGAGTGTATTTGAAAAGAATTATTGAATAGATCACCTGTGTAGTGTGTGTATATGTAGGTGTTAGAAAATTACACCTGGCCCCCAATAGATGAGTTGTATAGCTCATCTTATGAAGCATGTGTAGAATCTGTAGTGTGTACCTTCGTATCCTTATTGTCTATTGGAATATCTTCATCAAAATTATTTCCTTTATCATGATCATTGGCTTGTTCAATGTCTTTATCTAAAGCACTGTGTAGTCCATATTGTTGCATTAGAGCAATGATATAATCATCTTTCTATGTTGGCTTCTTGTAAATTTTTAGTCTGTGACCATTGACCAATAGTGAAAATCAAAAAACATCTATAATTTGCAACTTGATTGCTCCATTTGGGAATATTTGCTCTATTTCATATGGTCCTAACCACCTTATTTGTAGCTTCCCTTTATAATCTTTATACCTTGGGTAATATAATAAAGCCCAGTCAACTATACTTAACTCTTTTATCTTTATATATTGATCATGCCATTTTACTCTCTATTTCTGAATAATCTCTATGTAATGCATGGCCTCCATTCTAATCTCATCCATTCCATTTATATTATGTAGTCATTGTTTTTGTGCTGCTATCAAAACCATATCTAGTTCAACTGCTATCCTAAGTGTCTTGTATTCAAATTCAATGGGAAGAATTGTTGTTTTACCATACACCAACTCATAGGGTGTAAAGCCTGTTGTTGTCTTCCATGTTGTCCTATAGGCCCATAGTACCTCAGGTAACCTAGCTGCCCAATCTTTTCTACGAATTTGCACTGTTTTGGTTAGGATTTTTTCAATTCCCCTATTTGTTACTTCCACCTAACCATTGGCTTGGGGGTGATAGGGTGTTGAATTCTTATGCTTTATTTCATACTCCTGAACCAATTTGGAAATCAGCTTTGATGTGAATTGTGGACCTTGATTTGTCACATTTCTCTTGACACTCCATACCTTGTGAATATGTCTTCGTATAGGAATTTGGCTGCATTACCATCTCTAGAAAATTGTAATGATTTGAATTCAACCCACTTCGTCAAATAATCTATGCAAACTAGGATATACTCCTTGTTATTGGATGTTGGTGATATTGGGCCAATGAAATCCAGCCTCCATTTATCAAATGGTGCTAGTGCCAATTGTGGTTGCAAAGGCATCTCATCTTTCTTAGTTGGACTAACCATCCTTTGACATATGTCATAGATCCTTTTATATTTCACTGAATCCTTATGAAGAGTTGGCCAATAATAGCCAGTTGTGAGAATCTTAAGTGCAATCCTCTTTGCTGCAAAATGTCTGCCATAGGGTTTGTGTGAGGAGGGAAATCATATATGCAAAAACAAGAGAAATGTAAATGAAATCAAAATCTAATCTAAGATCTAATCCTACACTTACGAAATGAATTTCTAAGCTATTGAAAACATAAAAAGAAATCCTACGATTTCCAAATTGAATTCAACACAAAGAGAGGTTACCATCCCGTATTAGAGTGTGTTCACCTAATGTTGGATTTCTCGTATCACTGCGAAGCCTCCATAGTTCATGTGCAAAATCTTGATGAATGATGAGTTGTGCATTGGTTGATTGAAGAAATGTTGAAGCTCTAATGGTGGTTGTGAATGTTGACTCTTCGATCCTTTTTTGTGAGGAAAGCGGTTTGTTATACAAAAAATGTGATTTGAAATGGACGACCAGGATTAAACAATGTTGAATCAAGATTGGCGGTTGAAGGTTGTTGAGAGGAAATAGACATGAGTAGATTGTGCAAAGAAGATTGCACAATTTGTGTGATTAAGGAATAGATTGGTTAGTCAGAATTTAGATTGATCAGTCAGGATTTAGATTGATAATTCAAGATTTAGATTGCTTAGTTAGGATTTAAATTGATCAGTTAGCAAATTAGATGGCTCAGTCAACAATCATAATTTCCTCAATCAGAAAGTGGGTGAGGAAAATTGATTAATCGATTTAATTAATTAATTCCTTTTTGGAGTTGAACATGCAAATCAAGTTTGACTATTGCAAACAAAGTTGCATTAGTTTGATTTGATTTTTGACAATGTTTTGAATAGTTTATTCAAATTATTCAAATTTGGAGGGAAAGTGAGTTAATTAAATTATTATGATTTAATAATTCAATCGATTTAGGGGAATAACGTGATTAAGTGACGTAATCAAATAATTGGTATTATTTAACTAATCAGGACGAGATAAAGTGATATTAGGACTTTATTAAATAAATGTAATTTATTTAATTGGTCGAAATCGATGAAATGTGAATTAATTAAATAATGTCATTTTATTCAAATAATAGTAGAAATAGGGTTTTAAGACTTTATTAAATAAATGGAATTTATTTAATTAGTCAACAATGATGAAAAAGGTGAATTAGTTAAATAACGTTGTATTATTCAATTAATAGGGGAAATTAGGGTTTTGATGTGAAATGATGTGAAATATAGTGATGTTTGATGACAATGATGCCGATGATGTGAGAATGTCCTTTAGGGTGTGTGATAAGTGTTAGGTCAATTTTACATGTCTACATTTTGCCCCTCTTTGATACAAAGTACTGGGTGCTTTGTTTCAAAGATTCTATTTTTAAGATCAAGTTTTTTTTTAAATTTTATGCCCCACTGTGCCTCGGCATTCAACATAATGATGGTAGGACTCTGTGCTGCCCTCTCGAGAGGTTGGCCAAAAATTTCATTTTTGAGGTCAGGCTCACAACACCGTTCTATTTCAGTTCAGATGTGTTTAGGAAAAAGAGTTAGGTCTATAGGTCCCTCGTTGCTTGTTTCAATGTTCTCGGGAAGTCCTAAGTTGAACATAGGAAGGTTCCCTAATTAAAAATTAGGGTTTCATAGGTAAACAATATGGTTTTTTGAGGGTTAATATAGGTAATTAGGGTTCTAATTGCCTCATTTGTGTTTTGATCCTATAGCAAATTCTTGTCTCTGGATTCTCCATTCTGTCAGATGTTGAGGAGCAATGCTGAGGATTCAAGGAGCCCCAAATCGTTCATACCTAGTTTGAGAGTTTGGACAACCTACAGGCGTCAGTGGCCCGGTATGTACCTTCTCACTTCTTGTTTTTATCTTATCACTTTCTCGTAATTCTTGTACAAAGTTTCTGAGGTCAATAGCGAGTTTCTAGGAGTTTTGGCACCTTTGTATTGTTTTCTTAACACTTGCTAATTTAGGAAGCTTATTTTTGACCTAAAACCTCACACTTGCTTCAGACCCTCACTTTTTCTTTAAACTTTCACCTTTAAAACTAGCAATTTCTCTAAACCTTCACTTTTGTTTGCTGTTAGATTGTTTCTATGCCTTTTCTTTAGATCTTTGCACTTGCCAAACTTCCTCACATTTCATATTCTCGCCTTTGACCTAAAACCTCACCTTTGACTTAAACCCTCACAGTTGTTGTTGTTTCTTCACTTTTTCTCTTGTTTCTTTGCTTTTGCTAAATATTGTTAGATTTTGCCTATTTGGAACCCTAAGTTTTATTTTTCATTGTTTTTGTGTTGTTTTGTGTCGTTTTATATGTTCAGAGCAAAACCCTAACATCATGGGTTAAAATGATTGTAAGTTGTCCTTAAACCACTGTAGCTGAGGGAGAGACAACCTCGAGATCTATTTGATTTGATTACTGGTTTCAATGTTCTAGAGCAAGACTTTATAGATGTGGTTGGGCTTCATCATATTTATTACATGCCTCCCATCCAAACTCATACAATGATAATGACCATGCTTGTGGAGTGGTGGAATTTAGAGATGTCCTCATTTCATTTAACTATAAGAGAGGCAACCATTACTCTTGAGGATGTGTGGAGGATTCTTTGCATTCCTATCCATGGCGAGCTCGTGACATACCATGTTCAATGGGGTACCTGTGCCATGCAACATGTGCTAGGTGTCAGACACTTGGAGGTGAGATAGTCTGAGATTTATTTGTTTGAGTTCGTTGGCAGTGCAAACCCTATTTCTTTTGTCCTTTATAGTTTGATTTTAGGACTAGTTGTTCTTGATAGGAGAGGTCATCAGTTCCTTGTTGGATGGGGTATTTGTATTGAGGGTATGTTTGATCATGGGACCAGATATGCTTAGGGTCTATGTCTTCTCACTCACCTCTATAGAGATATGCACAAGGTTGTATATCAGGGTGGGAAATCTATTTCTGCAAGTGTTTCTCTTTTGCATATTTGGGCCTGGGAGCACATTGGAGTTTCTCGATCTAATGAGATACATGATTGTACTCCTAAGGATCTATACTCATATCATTATGGATATTTCTTACACTACACTTTTCCTGGAGATCTTCCATACTGGCGTCGTGTGTTCGATGAGATGCCAGGTTTTTTTTGGAGACCTTATATGGATTGTGAGGTGTGGCTGGAGGATCTAGAGCATCTTGTTTACTGTTGATAGACTAGGTGATTGATTGGTTGTTCTCACTCTCTACTAGAGTGTTACTTACCAGATAGAGTATGTTATCAATTTGGAGAGACACAGGGCTGATTTCCTGATATGTATGAGGCTCGTTTCAGTTGGACCACTAGAGAGGTTCGTGTATGAGGTCACCAAGAAAACAAAAATGCTACTATTTCTACATTCAAAGCACTTTCCTTAGTTGGATGGGTTGGCCAGTGGATTTAGTAGATTTGGGTACCACTCTTGATTTTGATCAATGTTGGGCATGTCGCAGGCCATTGAGATTCATAGATCTTGTGGATGACCCTACTTTAGGTAGACCAGGTATTATAGGTTAGCAGGGGGAGTGACAACGCATTGAGGTTCTTATGGACTAGCTAGATAGGGCCTAACATGATGGGGAAAAGGGTAGTTAGGATGAGCATATACCTTAGGTGCAGGGTCATGGACAGGTTCTGGGTCCCCCTCCACCACCTGGGGATGGAGGTATACAGTTAGCTTAGATGATTGTTGCTACAAATGTAGAGATAGTGTGATGATAGGTCACGAAGGTTTAGTTTGCTACTCTAACTGCAAAGAAGGATAGTTTGAGGGCTGAGTGAGACAGTGAGAGTGGGTGGCAACATGCTGTAGAGGCTCAGGTATAGTTACTTATGGTGGAGAGATACTTTGAGGGCAGAGCATAGTAGTATATGAACTGAGCGAGATCAGTTTTTACAGATGTCCACATACTATCAGACCTTGTATGATGCTACTGTTCCTAGGGCTGCTCGACATCCACAATTTGGAGAGCCTAGTGTTGTGGTCGATGGTGGTGGTGAGGGAGGTGATCATTCTGTTAGATAGCTAGATCTAGATGGTGGTCCACAACCTGGTCTATAGGGTTTTATCCTTCTTGTCAGACAATTTTACTTTTTTGTACTTGATCCTCATGTTGTTTATTTCTTAGAGACATATTGCAGACATGATTTTTGTATATATATTCATCTGCCTAGTCTCATACATATGTATTATTTTGTATTATCCTATCACACTTGTTTCACTGATGATGATGCACTATGACATTCTCTCTTTTTTGATGATGATATATATGAGATATACCTTCTTTGATTTGGCTTTATTATGTGTTATGTGATGATCATGGATGATGATGTATGATGATATATGATGATATATGATGATGTATGTTTTTGATGTTTTTGTACTTTTTTTGATGTATGCATATGATATGGATGGATGGATTAATCATAATTTATTTCATATGATATTTTATTATGGATGATCAATATATCATTTGATATATGATGGATGTATGCCCCATACATGATACATGATGTTTTTATTTCTTTATTATCATCATGATATGTGTTGATGACATTGTGTATGTAGGATGGATACGGTACTAATGATATTGCTATGCAGGATGGATGTTAGAAGAAATTTATGATGATGGATATAAATTTTTTTTTGTTAGTAGTTGATGATGTTGGTTTTGCTTTACTTGGAGGTTTCTTTGTTTTGAACAATCCTATTTGATGTAGTAAAAAAATACGATGCACTAGGGTATTAATGACCAAGGTGACTTTGTATCCATTGTGTGGACTTTGACTCTACAAACAAAGAGTATTCTTGTGCATACCAAACATACATAAACTTTGTTTAAAGTGTATAGTTGGGTTGCATTAAAAAATTTTCAGACTAGTCACACAGAGAGGTATAGAACACCTAACATGCACCTGCTTCACGAATTATTTCAACATAAATTTCATACACTCCATAAAGCAAGTATTCACCATGGTAGTATTACAAAAATATCTTACAAACAACAAATCAAAATGATGCTCAATTTTCCCCATTCCTTCTTCTCTAAATCCTTATGGACATCCTTGAGAGATCTTGGGAATGAGTCAATAAAATAAATTGAAAATATTAGACTATCAAAAGATAAAAACAAAGTTGTAGTATCACTTGCCATATCTATTTGGGGTGGGGCTATTATCTAGTATCGATCATGTCTATCATAGGAACAAATCCGTTAAGGCATATCTTAGGATGTTGTTGGTACATTGTCAAACAATAGGTAGTTGATGCTTTAGAATTATTTCCATTTGTTTATAGTCCGAGCTTTGTGATTGTTTGCTTGAAAGTCTTGGCTTTTGATGTTTTCTTTGTTTGTTTGTTTTGTCAAAGGGTAAAGATGACGATTTGTTTATTATGGGTGAAAAGTTTATTGCGAATTGTGATGATGGAGTGAGTATTTTTGATTTTTTTGAGTTTTATGATGTTTTTGTTATTTTTAGGGGACTAACCTAGGGCCTCAGGGGCTCATAAAAGATAAGCCTTGCCTATGTTGTACATGCAGAGGCTCGTAGTACACTTGGTTTTTGAATTTTTTTGACCTATTCTATTTTGTGAATGTTTTTGGGTTTTGGATTTTTTGACTAAGTTGAAAATAAACCATGTTAGAAACCTAAGGGGATCGACCTAGGGTCTCAAGGGATGTTAATCCTTACCTAAATTATACATGCAAAGACCACGTAGTTTGACCATTTTACTCAAAGCATAAACTGTTTTTGGATAAACAACATTGTTACTTGGATTGATATTCTACTTTTGTGTCTAGAGGATATGTTGTGGGAAATCTACTTGAACTAGTTGCAAAGTTCAAGAAAATGTTGATATCTTAGACTGTTTGAGTGAAGGAATAACCCAATGATGTTGTTTTGTTTTTTATTTTTTTCAAATGTTTCTAATTTTTGTTGGTTTTTGGATGTTTTTGATTTTGCTATTTTTGAGATGTTTTTGATTTTGTTGTTTTTGACAATTATAGGATGCTCAAAGATCTAACCCATGACCAACTTCGAGAAGTTGTCCCTAGTTCAAGACAAGACTACTTTCCTCAATTAGTAACAAGCCATGGTTGGATACAGGTTTTATTATGAAATGGATGGTTGGACGTTGTGGATGGTACTAATAGATAATGATGTGGGTCCTATTCAACATAGTGCCTATTTTCTAGGTTTTCACTATGGCACCTGTTCTAGAAGCACCACAAAGTGGTTTTCACTTAAAGAACATTTTATTTCTCTTTACTATTTTTCTTGCTTTTTTTTATTTTTTTTGTATTTTTTTAATCCATTTTTCCATTTTTTTTGGATTTTTACCCTTTTTATTGCGGTATAAGAAATTGAAAACTTGGATTGATATTTCACTTTGGTTTTTTAGAGGATATGTTGTGAAAAAGCTTACTTGAACTAGCTGTGAGGTTCAAGGAACTATTAATATCTTAAAATTTTTTGATTGAAGGAATAATCCACATTGTTAGTATCTTTGAAGGTTACCTTAGTAGTGCGTTGGTGGTACACCTTGTTTCTAGGATGAATTGTTTTGAAGGATACCCTGGTGATGCATTGGCAAGATACCTTGTTGTTGGGATGAATTGTTTCAAAGGTTACCCTGATAGTGCGTTGGTGGTACACCTTTTTGTTGGGATGAACTATTTTGAAGGTTACCTTGATAGTTCGTTGGTGGGATTCCTTGCTAATGGGATGAATTGGGAAGGGTACCATGTGGCACACCTTGTTGTTTTGAAAATTCCTAGATCACAACGTGAGCTAGAAGACATAGATCAAGATTTATTCTGAAGCAAGATGTAATTAGTTGCCCCTAATGTCTACAATGTAGGTGATGGATTATGTTGTGATAGGATAACATGTTTGGATAGAGTATGCCCCTTTGGACAATACCTCATGGATTAAATAATGCTGGATAGGATAGGATCAATGATAGTGACCCATGTCAAGATGTTTTCCATAAGCAAGTGTAAAATGTACACCAAAAATTTGTCAAGGTCAAGGTAAGTTGGGTTTGGATAAAAATGGATTGGATGTATTATGGATCAACTATGACGCTTCCACCTAAAATGGTGAACGCAGATGCTTGATTCTACACATGATGCTTGTTTTCTAGGTTTTCATCATGGTACTTGTCCAAAGCACCATCATAGTGGTTTTCACTGGAGGGTGATTTTTCTCTTGACTATTTTCTTATTTTTTTTTATTGATTTTTGATGTCACACAAAATGCTTGTTTACTAGGTTTTCATTATGGTGACAATTTTCTTCTCATGTTGAACCACCTGGTGGTGTTGATGTAGATGCTGGTGGTGTTGATATGGTTGTTGTTGCTATCATGACGTGCCAATGATATCCTACTTGGAGGAGTTGTTTTTCTAGGATACGGGTGCTTGAATGTAACACATGATAATTTTTATCTTCTTTGTCGATACCAGAGTTAACCTTACCATGATGCGCACATCGTGATAGAGTTCCCTTAGAATCCTTATGATGAATAGTTGCTGCCAATGCATGGTTAATGTGAGATTTTGATATCTTGGATGGTGAAATTCATTGAGGGATATGCTATTCAAATGGATTGGTCAATATTTTGGAACCTTTTATTTTCCAAACTTGGGATGATGAGAAATTATGGGTGGATATGGAGATTTGATTGGGACCAATGTCTTGATATAACTTGTAGGTTGCTCTTGAAGCTTTCTTTTGCATTGTTGGACTTCTTTGATGGATGAACTTTCCTTTTTGATTTTTCCCCATAGTTTCTTTGACTAATGGATTTTGATAGGGATGATTTTCTTTCTTTTTCTTTTGTATCCATTTAAACTTTTCTTGTCCATTTTGTTATGTTGATTCTTTTTCTTCAATTACTTGTTTTATTCTTGGGTATATATTTTTCTCTTGTTTTTGGTCCCAATCAGAGGGTTGAAATATGTGTGGATTATGATTCATGACATGGATATTCATAGCATTGGTAGCGGTTTCATCATAAGAACTTTTTCGTGCTTTCTATGTTGATTCTTGCATTAGATAAAGTTTCCCCAGTATTATAGAGGTATCCCTGATATGTTTAGATCCCTTAATTGCTAGATAACTAAGACTTTGATGCTTAGGAGTGCCAATAATTTGTACTAGTTCTAGGATGCCTTGTTCATGTAGGCCTAATCCTTTGTCTTGATACTTAATCTGTTCAAGATTTTTATTTGCAATAGGATATGATTTACCTTGGAAACAAGGTGCTAATCCTTGTCTGCTCTGTTGTGGATCTTCAAATGTGATAGCTTCTTCATTGATAGGATCGTTCATAGGTGGGGTAACTTCCTAATTGATATTGTCAACTTGATCTTGTGAAATATTGTATTTTGATGGCCCTTCAAAATATATGAATGCTTCTTTGGCTGTTGTATACCCAATGCTCTATTGCTCATGATTGATATTTATCTTTGCTAATTTTAAGATATTGTGCTCCATATTTTCATGCTCGATGTCTTCAACCTGCCTAGAGGATGTTTCTAATTTTAATGCTTCTTCTTGATCAATTTATGATATGTCTTTGGATTTTGCTATATCTTGATCATGTGTACAAATGTGAAGAGTAGGTGACTCTTGTTCCTTGGTAATGATATCAAGAGTATGCGACTCTTGTTTTGGATGAAGATCATCTATATGACTATTAGGAGTAAGCATCTCATGGGTAGATGTATATGTGCTTGGTGCATGGATGTGTTCTTCCTTTGGAAAAAAATGAATGTCTTGGAAGATATTTGATAAGTCATTGTAGTATTTTGATGATAGGGATTCTTGATCTTGACTTTGTGTGGTATTATCTTTGATATGCTTTGGATCAAATTCTTGACATGGATCAATTTCAAAGAAAGGACTACTTGTAAAGGATCCTTGGATTTCCTCAAAATATGGACATATGGGTGATAACTCTTAGCTTAGATTTTCTGCATTAAGTATAAGTGTTGGATTAAGAGTCTCTTGATAATCAATATGTACTATCATGAGATTGGATGATGTCAATGTTGGAAAAAAAAGGGCAGACAATTGAGAGGGGGGGTGAATAAGTTATCAAAAAAAATTAAATTTATTCAACTTATTAACCTTAATCTCAGATCTGATGATTAACCATGAAAGCATGAATCAACAACACATCAGAAGCACACATAACACCAAATTTTTTTATGTGGAAACCCTATTAGGGGAAAAAACATAGTGGAGGTCAGTCCACAAGATTATACCCTATTAAAAGTATAAGAGAATGAAATATGGGGAATGCACTTGCATTCAGGCGCACTACCTAGAGCTCACTGCTCAATTAAAAGGAAGACACACTGTCTTACAAATAGATTTAGATTATAGCCATCCATAGGGATTTGAACTGATAAAATAGCATCTGATAATGCTTGATCATAGTTTCATTAAGCGCATGAACAACTCTTCACTCTTCTTTAGTCTTCTTCATTTTTCTTCACACTCTACTATACCTTCGAATGACTAAGGCATTATTCCCACATTCAAACACACTCGACATCCACTAGAATACATTCACACACTTCAATTCGAATAAATGATCGCTCTTATATATCCGCAACAAGAAATTTCATCACTACATGTTGGCCACAAAGATATAATAAAATGAATATAACATTCAACCCAAATCAATAGATAGTATTTAATGTGAATCAACCAAAGTTGGCCACAACTTAGAGAGGACCTAAATCAACATCTTCAACATGAAAAAACTTCAATTAATTACACCTCAAAGATCCACAACATGCTTCAACACCATGTCAGCTAGGAACAAGAAAAATATGAACACGCAAGAGAAAATCGCCAACCACGAGCACAACGATCTATGCAGACATGCAACAAAGATAGAGAACAATCTAGAAGCATCCAAAAAAATTAAGAACCAATAGATAAGCATCCACACCAATTGAACTAACTGAAATAGACTCATCTTCAATTAGGAACACTAACTGAAGAAACATAAAAACTCTTAGAATAAAAATCTTCATGTGGATCTCTGAAACTCAATGTGGATAAACTAGATACACTCAACAAAAAACCCTATAGTCCACAACGTTTGATCAACAACATATAGAACATACCACCATATTGAAATTTACTTCACCACCGACAACCTGCAACTCATTTCTTTACAATTTTCTCAATATCCTTGACATATACAACTTTAAATGCATTAATGCTAATAGTGTTGACATCAATGACAACCACATATCAGAAACACAACCATAACATCCAACAATCTCCCCATTTGACATTTATGGAAACACATGATGTGAAAAACACCATCAACGCAACTAACTCTTAACACTTACTCCCCCTTAGATTCTAACTCATTTTCTCCTCAAATATTCCACATGACTCTTATCCCACATAACTCTTCTCCCTAGATAATCACCAAATTTTCACATGACTCTTCTCCCCCTTTGACATCAATGACAAAGATTACTAAGCTCTAAACCACATATCTAAATTTCTGAACCATCTGACTACACCGCTTGAGTAGCAGCCACCACAACATCAATCCAAAACAAGATATGACCATGAAATGCGTAGAATGATGCAAAGCATTGCTTTGCATCTTAGTTTTGATTAGGAGGGGTAATTAACCCTAACTTCGCTCTGAGATACACAAAAGTATCCTTAGGAAATGGCTTTCTAAAGATATCTACAATTTACTCCTTAGTAGGCACATATTCCAATCTTACTTCTTTTTCACTTACTTTTTCCCTCAAAAAGTGAAACTTGATAGATATATGCTTTATCTTTGAATGCAACACTAGATTCTTGGAAATGTTAATAGCACTTGAATTATCAAAAAATATAGCAATAGGCTCATCATATACAACTCTAATATCCTTCAACATCTACTTCATCCATAGGACTCGGGTACAATTGTTAGCAGCAACAATGTATTCAACCTCAACAATAGACAAAGAAATGGCATTCTGCTTCTTGCTTAACCATGAAATTAGCTTTTTACCCAAGAAAAATGATCCACCACTAGTAATTTTCCTTTCATTCACATCTCCAGCCCAATCAACATCAGTAAAGACACTCAAATTAAGATCATCATCTTTAGAATACCATAGGCCAAATCAAAATTTCCCTTCAAATATCAATTCTCTTCACAACAGTCACATGAGATTCCTTCAGATTAGCTTGAAATCTTGCAACAATACATACAAAATTCATAATATCAGGCCTAGTTTGAGTTAAATACAACAATCCACCAATCATTGATCTATATCTTGTCTGATTCACTTTCAGAGAATCATCTTCTGTTGTCAACTTGCATCCGGTCACCATGGGTGTACCAACTGGCTTTTAATCTTCCATAACAAACTTTTTCAGCAGTTCCTTCACATACTTGGACTAAGATATAAAAATCCCTTTATCTAATTGAGTGATTTGCAATCTCAAAAAGAATTTCATTTCACCAATCATAGACATCTCAAATTCATTATGCATTTCACTAGCAAACTTCATGCACAAAGCATCATCTCCTCCAAAAATAATGTCATCAACAAAGACTTCAACAATCAGATCTTTATCATCATTCTTGAAATACAAATTACTGTCAGTAGTACCTTTGTTAAATCCAAGCTTCAACAAATACTTGTCTAATCTTGCATACCATGCTCTAGGGGCTTGTTTGAGTCCATACAATGCTTTCTTCAACTGACACACCATATCTTCCTTATCAATCAATTGGAATCCATTAGGTTGCTCAACATACACTTCTTCTTCCAATTCACCATTTAGAAAAGCTGATTTGACATCCATATGATTAAATTTGTAGTCCTTGTGAGCAGCATAAGCAAGAAATAATCTCATAACTTCAATTGTAGCAACAAGGGAAAAGGTCTCTTCAAAATCAATTCCTTCCATTTGTGAATATCCTTTACATACCAATCTTGCTTTGTTTCTAATCACTTCACCTTGCTCATTCAGTTTGTTTCTGAAAACCCATTTAGTTCCAATAACATTCTTATCCTTAGATTTGGGAACAAAAATCCATGTATCATTCTTTTCAATCTGTTTCAACTCTTCTTTCATTGCTTCAATCCAATGCTCATCTTTAAATGCTTCATTCACACTAGTAGGCTCAGTCTTAGAAATCAAGCAATATTCCTCTGCAATCTTTCTCCTAGTCTGGACACCTTTGTTCTTATCACCTATAATCTGATCTTTTGACTAATTCAATCTTACATACCTCAGAGTCTTCTTAGGATTTTCTTCAACTTCAGGCTCTTTTGATCTCTCTTTTTCTCTTTCACTAGTTTCTCCTTCTTCATTCTCCTGATTTACCAGATTGATTTGCACTTGATTTGTAGTTTGAAATTTCTTTCCTTGATTTGTATTGTCATCATCAACTTTGACATTTTCATTTTCAGCCATTTTCTTCAATCTTTTATTGTAACACTGCTAGGCCTTACTATTAGTAGCATAACCCAGAAAGATACTTTCATCACTCCTAGCATCAAACTTTCCTATGTCTTCATCTCTCTTAATATAACATTTGCTTCCAAATATCTCGAAGTATTTAATAGTAGGCTTTTGAACAGTCCATAGCTCAAAAGGGGTCTTACCAATATCACCTTTGATTTGTACCTTGTTGAGTGTGTACACAACATTATTCATAGCTTCTCTCCAATAGATATGAGGGACATTTCCTTCCAACATCATTGTTCTAGCAACATCTTCATGGGTTCTATTCTTCCTTTCCACAACTCCATTTTTTTGAGGGGTCCACGGTGCAGATAGTTGTCTCCTTATTCCATGTTATTCACAAAAAGAATTGAATTCATTGGAAGTGAATTCACCACCTCTGTCCGATCTCAGACACTCAATTTTCAAACCTGTCTCATTCTCAACCATAGCTTTAAAGATCTTGAACTTTTCCAGTGCTTCAAATTTCTCTCTTAAGAAAGTAACCCATACCATTGTAGAATAATCATCAATGAGTAACATGAAATACTTGTAACCTTGTAAACTTCTAACCTTAGAGGTACCACGCAGATCAGTATGAACTAGCTCTAACAATTCATTTGAACAATGCTTTTTGCTCCAAAATGAAATCTTGGTTTGCTTTCCCAGCTGACATTCCTTGCATATTGCATTAGTAGGTTTCACCAACTTAGGTAAATCTCTCACAACCTTTGTAGAACTTATCTTGACAATATTATCAAAGTTAACATGACACAATGTCCTATGCCATAACCAAATTTCATCAACTTGAGAAATCAAACAACTTTTACTAGTAGCACTCAAGTGAAAGATATTACCTTTTATTTTTGTACTTGAGGCAATTTAATTTCTGGAACTCATTATTTTTCACTTGCCATTCTTGAACTGAAGATTGTATCCTTTATCAACCATTTGACCAACACTCAAGAGATTATGCTTGAAGCCTTCCACATACAAAACATCATCAATATTATGCTTACCATTAAGAGAAATGCATACTCTTCCACGAATCACACCAGCTGTATTATCACCAAATCTTACAAGAACACCATCATATTTTTCCAAGCTTACAAACTTACTTTTGTCTCTTGTCATATGATGTGAACATCCACTGTCAATTAACCATTCATCTTTTTCTTCAACTCGAGCAGCTAGGGATTTCTCCACACTTGTACAACTAGCAGATTCAATAGATACATAATTATTTTCTCTAACAACAATAAATACCCATTCATCATCATCTCTATCTCCTTTATCAAATTCATCAACAGCATAGTAATTTTTTTTCTTCTGAAATCTAGGCTTGTTATGTTTTGGTTTAGCAACTCTTTTTGGACACCTTGATGCAAAATGACCTATCTTATTGCAAGAAAAAAATTTAAGAGGAAAATTTCCTTCATACTTACCTTTTCCTCTTGGAACTCTTTTGAAAATAAGTGCTTCCAGTTCTTCCATCTCTCTTTCTTCTTCTTCAATTTTTCTAATTTCATCCTCATACTTGAATGCATTTCTAGATGAACTCTCACTCGATTCATATCTTTGTCTATCTCTTTCAGAAGTAGTAGCTTTAAATACAGATTCAACCTTAGGAAGGGCATCACCAAATTTGCTCAACTCAAAAGCAGTCAACTTACCAACCAATGTATCTGTGGTTATGTTTGTTACGGTCCGAAGCTCTTCAATAGCACTAGCTTTTACTTTGTAAGAATCAGGTAGGGATCTAAGCACCTTAGCAACAATCTTAGATTCATCTATCTTTCCACCAGCACATCTAATACCACACACAATTTCATTCACTCTTTGCATGAAAGTATTAATATTCTCATCATCACCCATTCTTAGCCTTTCATATTTCCCTTTCAAACTCTACGACTTAGCAATATTCACATTAACATCACCTTCATAAAAGGTTTCCAAATTTTTCTAGATCTCATGAGCAGTCTTCAAATCCATAACATTTGTCATCTCAGAATCAGTCAAAGCACTCAACAAAGCTTCCTTAGCCTAGATATTATACTCAACATCTCTAATCTCAGCATAAGTCATAGGACCATTCTATAGAATAACATACACATTACTTGTAATGCTCTAGTAGGGTTCACCAATGCATCTTAGATGGCACTCCATTCAAGTCTTCCATAAAGATTAATTTGTTCCATCAAATATTGGACTATCCTTCTTGTAACTTGCCATCCCATATCACCTTAAGCTGTTAAACTTCTTCCAACGGACTTAGCTTTGATACCAATTGTTGGAAAAACAAGGGTAGACAACTGAGAGGGGGGATGAATAGTTGTCATAGACATTCAAATTTATTCAACTTTATTAACCTTAATCTTAGATCTGATGATTAACCATGAAAGCATGAATCAACAACACATTAGAAGCACACATAACACCAATATTTTTTACATGGAAACCTTGTTAGGGGAAAAACCATGGTGGAGGTCAGTCCACAAGATTATACCCTATTAAAAGTATAAGAGAATGAAATATGGGGAATGCACTTGCATTCAGGCACATTGCCTAGAGCTCACTGCTCAATTACAAGGAAGACACACTGTCTTAAAAATAGATTCAGATTATAGCCATCCACAAGAATTTTAACTAATAAAATAACATCTGCTAATGCTTGATCACAGTTCCGATTAAGTGCATGAACAACTCTTCACTCTTCTTCACTTTTCTTCACACTCTGCTCTACCTTCGAATGATTAGGGAATTATTCCCACATTCAAACACACTTGGAATCCACTGGCATACATTCGTGCACTTCAGTTCAAATAAGCAATTTCTCTTATATATCTGCAACAAAAAATTTCACCACTACAAGTCAGCCACAAAGAAATAATAAAATGAATATAACTATCGACCCAAATCATTAGATAATATTTAATGTGAATCAACCAAAGTTGGCCACAACTTAGTGAGGACCTAAATCAATATTTTCAACATGAAAACACTTGAATTAATTACACCTCGAAGATCCACAACATGCTTCAACACCATGTCGGCTAGGAACAAGAAAAATATGAACACGCAAGAGAAAATCACCAACCATGAGCAAAATGATTTATGTGGACATGCAACAAAGATAAAGAATGATCTAGAAGCATCCAAAAACATTAAGAACCAATAAAGAAGCATCTAGAGCAGCTGAACTAATTGAAATAGCCTCATCTTCAATTAGGAACACTAACTGAAGAAACAAAAAAACTGTCAGAATGATGATCTTCATAACTTGATCAAATCTTCACGTGGATCTCTGAAACTTGACATGGATAAACTAGATACACTTAGCAACAAACCCTTTAGTCCACAACCTATAATCACCAACATACATAGCATACCACCATATTGAACTTTACTTCACCACTGACAACCTGCAACTCATTTCTTTACAATTTTCTCAATATCCTTGACATATATAGCTTCAAATGCATTTTTGCTAATAGTGTTGACATCAATGACAACCACATATCAGTAACACAACCATAACATACAACAATTAATATATCTTAGACTGGATCATTTCTAGACTTGGGTGATTGATTTTGATCATACTTTGGACTAAATTCTTGATTTTTGTCCTCTTGCTCATTGGATGATGTAGAGACATTGTCAATGTGATTGGTGATAGATATCTCTTGATTGTTGTTTCCAAATTTTGAGGTTGATGCATTGTCATTGTTGTCATTGGTAGATGGACCTTGAATGTCATCTTCAATAGCTATTTCTCCTTGATCAATAAGGTCTTGGATGAGATTTTTGAGTGTTGTGCATTTGTTCGTTCTGTGGCCCTTGATTTTGTGGAACTCACATCATTTGTACTGTTATACCAAGGGAGTTTAAAGTTTGGGTCACCATAAGTTGGACTGTTGTTGATTTTGATAAGTTCTTTTTGTACTAGTTTGTGTATGATAACCTCTAAAGTCTCTCCCAAAGGGGTGAATTTCCTTCTTGGTTGGTAATCTTTCCTCTGTGGCTTTTCTTGATTGTTTTTCTCTTGATTTTGTGGAAATCCTTGATACTATGTTTGAGGTACATTTTGATATTGCACTTGATGTACACCTTGGTGTTGTGGAACTTCTTGATACTATGATTGAGGTACATTTTGAATTTGCACTTGAGGTACACCTTGGTGTTGTGGAACTTCTCGATACTACGATTGAGGTACATCTTGATATTGTATTTGAGGTACACCTTGGTGTTGTGGATTTTGTTCTGGAAATCGATGTTGTTGATTCACTTGATGTTGTGGAAATAGACATTTTTGATGCAATAAATTAATGTTTTGATGATGTTTGAAATGTTGTTGATGTGGATATTGAGATGTTTGAGGATTGTCAAGATGTTTTTGATATTGTGACTCACTCTTTTGATGGTGTCCAAAGCATTGTTGATAAATTTTCCCAATTCTATTTTCAATTGCATTTCGAGAAATTTGATGTTGTAGATTTTGATGGCGATATTGAAACCCTTGATGTTGTTTCCCTACCTAATGTTGTGACCCTTCATAAGAGTAATTTGGCTAATATATCGACATGTTTTGGGGATTTTTTGATACTCAATACCATTTCATAAGGTCACTTTATTTATATCCTCATGGGCCATCTTTGTCATTCGTGGCATCTGCTGGTGGGATGCTAGCATTGTCTTATTTGCTTCCATTTTCTTCATGTGTTGTGATCTTGTAGTTGTCATAAACAATTGCCAATATTTTGTGAACATTTTTGTGACTCCTAGCTATGGAAAAAGTTTAGCCCGTTACAAAGCGTAAATAGAAATGTTCTAGTGTATTTTGATAGGTGTGGTATCTTCTTGAGATGTACCCTTTGGTGAAATTTTTTGTAGGGGAGTTCTTTGGAAGGAAGAGTATGGATTTTCGCTTAAGGATTTTTCTTTTTCCAGATCTAAGGAATTTTCTCTTGCTAGAGACCATGAAGGGTGTATGTCTATTTCCATGAAAGTGGTGGTAACACAGGTCTTTTGAAAACTATGTCTGCTTTCTCTTCCTCTTCGCCTAAGATTTGTGTTGCATTTCTCCATTGGTTGGGTGTTTCATTTTTCTCAAATATGAAGGTTCTTAAACTGCTAATGATAGTAGTTTGTTCACCTTCAATGTGTGTGAGACCAAATTGGAGGATTGGTGCTACAAGGTTCAGTTGTTGAACTAGAGTAATTGGTTGCCAGATGGTCATAAAGTGTGATGGTTGCTATGAAGCTCAAGACCCTAAGGTTTGAGTGCTAGTTTGGAATTGTGCTAATGTTGAAGGACTAGGGTCGATATTTCACCTCCTTGTATAGAGGATATGTTGCAAAAAAGCTCACTTGAACTATTTGTGACTCCCAAATAACTATTGATATCATAGACGTTTGACTGAAGGAATGATCCTGGTGGTTTTTTTGATTTTTATTTCTAACAAGTAGGATGGAAATAATGGATGAGGGACTATATGACATCTGTTTTTCTAATTGTTTTGTTCTAACAAGGATCCTGTAAGTAGCTTTGGTTTTTTTTCCTAATTTTCAATATGATAAAGCAATAGTGTTTCTTTCTGAGCAAAGGTGCCAAAATGTGAGTAAGAGCGGCCAGATTTATCAAGTGTGGCCAAGAATGTGTCAAGTGCATGGATTTTGGAGAAGCAAGTGCAAGATGGAAAAGCAAGTGTGACTTCTATGTGTTTCTATCAGATGTAATGACTGCTCAAGAAAAAGTGAGTTTCTTGGACAAATGCGAGCATTTTGGTGGCAAGTGTGCTATTTTATCAGAAGCAAATGAAAGCAAATAAAAGCAAGTGTGTGGGTCTTACAGTAAGTGCACAATTTTTGTCAAATGTAATTGATTTTCATTAGTGAAGTTCCTGGGATAGAGAGAAAATGCAATGCAATTCTAGCAACTGTGCTAGAAAATGTGACAACTGCATTGGAATTTTGTGCAAAGGCGATCTTTGTGTGTTTTGTTTCCAGTTTGAACAATATTTCTTCATATTTTTGAAAGTTCAAGTTGGTTTTTCTCTTAATTAATCTGTGTTTGGAGTATGGCAAGTGATACAACAACACTTGTACTGACTTAGAAAGCATGGACTTGTGTGACCTTCATGTCTATAGCTTCAAGTTGTGAAATCATGATACCTAAGCCATAGTTTCCAAATGTTTACTTTGATCCAATACAACTTGAAATTGAAGCCTAAATATTCAGAAACCTTTAAGGAAAATCCTTTCAAGGAGTGCAAATATAGGGCTTCCTTTGCAAGCATACACTAAGTCAAAGGGTTTGTGATTCAACCATCATGTTTAGTGTTTGTTTGGATGTGTTCTTTTTAGATCAAGCACATAATTTTATGTCAAGATTATTTTGAATGTATTTGGAAAGTTTTAACATAAACAAGCATTTAAAAACCTAGTGGATAGAAACCATTCTCTTAGGTAGAAATACTTGGTAAGTAACTTCTTGGAAGTAAATTCTGATGCACCACTTTCAAAGAATGTTTTCTGATAAAGGGGTAGATTCTAAAATAATTTGGCTCTTAGTAATGTTCTAGGGATATTATTTTCAAGCCCCTATACATGCAACATTTTTCTCAATTAAGAGACCTCCCAACCCTTGTGGGTTTTCATGCATCATGAGAATACTAAGGGAGAATATGTCATCATAGGCTAGCAACACTTGGCAGGATGATGAACTTTCCTCACACCCACAATTTATTTATATAGCAGTCTAGAACAAAAGTACCACTTGGGTTGTCTATGAGTTCTCCAACACAAGATGTTTCTCAATAGGTAGGCCATCTAAAAGGTATGCTTGAAAAATATGCGAAGCTCAAGATTTTTTTGCTCACCCAAGATCACCAAAAGGTGCAAGGGGAGAAGACAAACATCTAGCTTTCCAAACACTGAATACACAACATACACTTCATAATAGTTTGATTCTTTTTAAGCACCTCGAGCGATGCTATCCCCAAAAATATGTGAATAAAGCATAAAAAATGTTCTTTTTAATTGCACCAATATGAAGTATTTTGGATATCAATCACTTAAGATAGAAATGGTGCAAGATAGAAAGAATAATTTTTCCATTTTTAAGCTCAAATCAAAGTGTTTCTAAGAAATCAAATCTAGTCTTACTTGGTAAAAAAAAGTAAATACGAGTGTGTTTCAACAAAAGGAAATCATTTCGGTCATTTGAGTTCTTTTTATGCAACAAAATCAAGATTCCTAATTATGAAAACTTGGAAAGAGTTCATTTTTAAGAGCACCTTAATTGAAATTTTTGTTCTTTTTATGCACCAAATGAGAAATTCCTAATTTAGAAAAACTTTGAAATGGTTCATTTTTAAGAGCACCAAAATGAAATATTCATTTGTGTTGTTCTTTTTTAAAGCACCAAATAAAGGTTCCTAACTTAAGAAAGCATGGAAATGATTCAATTTTTAGGAGCACCAAAAGACAAATGTGTTTGTTGTTGGTTCTTTTTAAGCACTAAATAAAAGTTCCTATTTTAAAAAATCTTGAAACATTTCATTTTAAGAGCACCTTAAAAAAAAAGTGTGTTTGTTCTTTTTAATGCACCAAAACAAATATTCCTAACTTAACAAAAAATGTTTGTAAATCTGAAGTGCTTTGACTGTTCGTCTTCCCTATAGAAAATGTGTTATTGTTTCTCAAACCCTGCATACAAGCACATTAGCACCTGTTACACATTCAAAAATAGGCATCCGTCAGCAAAAAAATTAGTTACAAATTTGCAGATCTCAGACACAGGTTTGTTAGAGAAAATGTGTAGAAATCAGAGTCAAGTGTGCCCTCTGTTAGAGAGAAAATGCATAGGTATAGAGAAAGTGCACCCCTGTCAACAATTAAATGCTTAGAAAATGTCAAGTGTAAGGTTCTTGGTGTCACATGCATGGTTTTTAGAGGCAAGTGCATGGTTTTCTTGACAGGAAAGTGTGAAGTGTGAACTTTTTTGGGACAGTGCATGAAAACTTCTCTAGAAGCGATTCAGGAACCTGCAACTTGAAAAATAGCTCATAGAAATGTTAGTGTACGAGACCATGGTCCCACCGGGCATGCCAGAATGTGTGAGGGGTAAGGGGTAAAATCATAGATACAAAACAAGAGAAATGTAAATGAAATCATAATCTAATCTAGGATCAAGAACACTAATCTAAGATCTAATCCTACACTTACGAAATGAATTTCTAAGCTATTAAAAATATAAAATGAAATCCTACGATTACCAAATTGAATTCAACACAAAGAGAGGTTACCATCCCATTTGGAGTGTGTTTTCCTAATGTTGGATTGCTCGTATCACTATGAAGCCTCCATAGTTCATGTAAAAAAGCTTGATGAATGATGAGTTGTGTGTTGGTTGATCAAAGAAATGTTGAAGCTCTAATGGTGGTTGTGAGTGTCAACACTACTTCGTTGTGAAAATGATGTTGACTGTTTGATCCTTTTTTGTGAGGAAAGAGGTTTGTTATATAGAAAATGTGATTCAAAATGGATGATCAAGATTAAACAATGCTGAATCAAGTTCAACAGTTGAAGGTTATTGAGAGGAAATAGACATGAGTAGATTATGTAAAGTAGATTGCACAATTTGTGTGATTGAGGAATAGATTGGTTAGTTAGGGTTTAGATTGATTAGTCAGGATTTAGATTGATCAATCAGGATTTAGATTGCTTAGTTAGGATTTAGATTGATTAGTCAACAAATTAGATGGCTCAGTCAATAATCGTAATTTGCTCAATTAGAAAGTGGGTCAGGAAAATTGATTAATTGATTTAATTAATTAATTTCTTTTTGAAGTTGAACGTGCAAATCAAGTTTGACTTTTGTAAACAAAGTTGCATTAGTTTGATTTGATTTTTGTCAATTTTTTGAATAATTGATTCAAATTATTCAAATTTGGAGGGAAAGTGAGTTCATTAAATTATTATGATTTAATAATTCAATCGACTTAGGGGAATATCGTGATTTAGTGACGTAATCAAATAATTGGTATTATTGAACTAATCGGGATGAAATAAAGTGAGATTAGGAATTTATTAAATAAATGTAATTTATTTAATTGGTCAAAATTGATGAAACACAAATTAATTAAATAATGTCATTTTATACAATTAATAGCAAAAATAGGGTTTTAGGACTTTATTAAATAAACATAATTTATTTAATTAGTCAAAAATCATGAAAAAGGTGGATTAATTAAATAATGTTGTATTATTCAATTAATAGGGGAGATTAGGGTTTTGATGTGAAATGACGTGAAATGTAGTGATGTTTGATGACAATGATGCTGATGATTTGATAATGTCATTTAGGGTGTGTGATAAGTGTTAGTTCAATTTTACATGTCTACAGGGTTCATCATGGTAGGCTTTGAGGATGTCATATACCTCATCCTACCTTATGCATCTCCTCATAATATTGTTTGGACCTATATAAAATAAATAACCTGCTATCCAAGAGTATGGGGAACTTTTATGCACCAAATGCCTCTTTTCTCCAGGGGAGAAATGAGGTGGTATCTGCCCTACTACTAAGTAATTTGAAATATTAGAAAACCAAGGTGTCTATAATTTTAGAGAAAATAAATGTTCATCTGGAAAAGAATCGTCAACACCTTTTGCTAATTGAGTGGGTAATCTAGACATAAAATCTACCACCACATTTGCCTTACTAGGTTTGTCTACTATGGTGATATCAAATTCCTGCAACAATAACAACCATCTAGCAAGTCTTCCACCAACCATAGGTTTATTCATTAAATACCTTATTGCAGTGTGATCAGTGAGAATAAAGACTGGATACCCTGTGATATAGTGCCTAAACTTGTTAATTGCATAGACAACTTCCAACATCTATTTTTCTGTGACTATGTAGTTGAGTTCTTCCCTTATAAATCCTTGCTAATCTAGTATATGGCATACTCCTTATTACCTTCCTTTTGTCCAAGTACTACTCCTATGGAAAATTCAGAAGCATCTATGTGTATGTGGAAAGGAAAAGTCCAATTTGGTCTTCTCAAGATAGATGCTTTTTTTAGTGTTGTCATAAGTGCTTCAAAGAGTGTTATCATTCTATGGCCCATTCAAATTGTACATCCTTTTTGAGTAGAAAAAATAAGGGTTCTACAATTTTAATAAAGTCCTGAATGAATCTTTTATAGTAGCCTATATGTCTTAGAAAAATCTCGACATCTCTTTGTTTTTGTGGCACATGGAGTGTGGAGATTATTTCAATTTTATTGGGATCCACTTGAATCCCTTCACTTGATACAAAATGTCCTAGCAAAATCCCTTGGGTCATCATCATGAAACATTTCTCATGAATTAGGTATAGATTGTGTTCTTAACACCTCTTTAAAACCTTTTCTAAGTTTTTGAGTGCTCCATCATAGGTTTCTCCATAGGTTGTGAAATCATCCATGTAGATTTCCATGGATTCATGTATAAAATCTGAGAAAATGCTTAGCATTACCCTTTGGAAAGTGGTTGGAGAATTACATAGTACAAAGGGAATAAATAAATAGGAATATGTGCCCCAAGGGCATGTAAATGTGGTTTTATCTTGGTCCTTTGGAGCTATTCTAATCCGGTTTAGCCATTGAATCCATCTATAAAGGAAAAGTATTTTTTACCTGCTAAGGATTCAAGCACTTGATTAATGAAAGGTAGTGAAAATTGGTCTTTTCTAGTGGTAGTGTTTAATTCTCTATAATCCACACATACTCTCCATTTACTTCCTTTCTTGGGGACAATAACTAGAGGTGAAACCCATTGACTGTCAGAAATAGGGTAAATCAAGCCTATATTAGGTAATTTTTGTAACTCAATTTTGACTATATCTCTTAGTACAGGGTTCATCCTCCTTTGGGGTTGTCTAATTGGTTTAAAACCATAAATTATTTAGATCATGTGCATGCACAGGTCTAGATAAATTCCCTTCATGTCATGGTAGTCCCATGCAAAGGCTACTACGAGTTCTTGTAGCACAGTGGTTAGGGAAGTTTGCTGGTCAATAGTTAATTCACTGTTAACATTCAACATTCTACCTGACAATTTCTAAGGTCTTGGATTTTGATTGTATGGATGAAATGTCAAATCCAACAATATCTGGGACACATTGTTGTGGTAGTAAAGAATGGAAAAGCTAAGATACTGATTTTGATGAATTGTCAGGTATAATATTCTACAAAGGATCCTATAGACATGATCAATAGTCCTATTATTGCAAGTTTGTACCATAATTATTCTGTATAATGTGTGCAATTAAATCATCCTCATCTTGGTTGTTCAATAAAAGGCTACGTTCAATGGTCATGAGAGTCTACAGAGAATATTGGTCATCTTCATCTAGGGTAGGCTATATGGTCTGCTTTAAATCTGCATGAGGTTGGGTTGTTGGATAAAGGACCAACTCCTTGGTCACAATTCCATTTGAGATTATCATGTTTCCAAACCTACAACCTATAAATTCATCATCTATTGCTAACAATGGTCTTCCTAGAATAAGGGGAAAATATGTAAGGTTAGCTTTTGGTTGTACTACTATAAAATTCATAGGGTACTCCCATGAATCCAAAGCAATGACTAAGTCCTCAATGATGACTTCAGGTTTCACCATTGACCTATCTGCCAATTGTAAAACAATGGGTGTAGGTTTAAGGTTTGCTAATTACAATAGTTGCATTGTTTCCTTAGTCATCACATTGATGACTACCCCCAAGTCAATCAAGGTGTTTTTGATGAGGGTACCATTTATCTTAACGTCCATAATTGGACTTCTAGGGTTTGAATATTTAGGGATAGTGATATTCCCTAACATGATGTCAAAAAGTTTCCCTAAGACATGTACAGTGTGAGGGTCCTTGCTTTTTCTCCTTTGTCTTTTAAGAAAAAAGTCTCTCACTATTTTTGTGTAAATGGGAATGTCCTTGATGGCTTGTATGAGAGGTATCTTTACACACACTTCCTAAAGCTTCCCTAATAGGCCTGTTTTAGCTTGGTTTTGATGTTTTTGAACAACTAAACATTTAGGGAATGGAGGTTGTTGACTTGAAGTGGTTTGGTTTACCTGATTTGACTCAGGTTCCATAGGTGGATTTTCTAAAGCTTTCAGTAAGGGTTCTTCATCTTCTAGCTCAGTGATTTGAGGGGATGAAGGCCCAACCAATGTTTCCCCTAACCTAAGGTGGACATCACTCACCTCTACCCCATAAGTTGGGCTAGCAATTGAGGTGCCTTTGGTGGCTGAGATGATGGGTTTGTTGGAATAGGAATAATTGCTTGTTGCTGTGGTTGTAAGGGTTACTGGTAATTTACATTCTAGTTTTTCCATTTTTGGACCTTTTGCCATTGATTTTGCCATTGGTTTTGATGTGGCCATTGGGGGTTATAGTTAAATCCTTGAAAATTTTGTTGTGGCCACATGGGTTGTTGCTATTGGTTCTAGTTTGGTTGGGGATTTTTCCATTGGTTTTGTGTGTTTTCCCAAGGCTTAGGGTTCCAACTAGAAATTGTTGATTTCTAACTAGAAATTATGTATTGAAATTCAAAGGATTTTGAGGCATACCTCTCTCACTAAAGTGGGGGCTAAATGTAGTGTTGAAAAATGTCGTCGATGGCATTTTTACACTTGTTGTGGCACTCCTTGTAGAATTGAGCTTAATGATGCCTTGACTTAGTGTTGTAATGTGTTTAACACACTCACATTAGGTCTTGGGACTTTGTGAATTAAATAAAATTAATCCTACCTTATTTGGAGTGTTGTGAAGTGTTGTAACACACTTTCACACTTTCTTAGGGTTTTATTAAATAATTGGGCTCCTTTATGCTTTAATTGGCCTTATTTTGCATCCACAAGCCTCATTTAATGCATCTTTTCAAGGATAATCCTAACACAAATCAACATCCAATCATAATTCAGGTGTTTCTAGGTTTTTTGACCTAGATTTAGTGATCTAGGACTCATATGCCACCTTAGGTGTATGAGTTCCACCTAGGGTTTTGGGTGTCGATCTTGATTTTACATCTTTCTAAGCATTTTTAAATTTGGTCCCATAAATTATGCCTAATGGGACTCATACACCACCTTGGGCGTATGAGTCCCATGAGGCCCAAAATCAAAATTAATTCAAATTCTTGGTGGGATTTTATACTCCTAGATATGATGTTAGCTTGTAGTGTTGTAATTTTGAGAATTCTTGCATAATTAAGTATAAATACAAGGTTATTTCACTCATTTTTGCCTAAGAATTTTGTGAGAAAATTCATAATAGAAATTTTGAGTTCACAAGAGAATTCAAGTGTTTACAAGAGCATTCAAGAGTCTTCAAGAGCTGATTATCAAGTTTTTAATAACATTATTTGAGCATCAAGCATCATTTCAAAGTATTCACGCATCATGTTTGTTTTTGAGCTAACAATTATGATGTAGGGTTTTATGATTCAAGCTAGCATTTTATCCAAGATCTATTCTATCCAAGCAAGATTCAAGATCTACATCCATTGGAGTCATTTCATACATGTTTGTAACACTTCATTTCTAGGGTTTGGTGAGTTGCAACATCTTATTTTATTCATTCATCATTCTCCATTCCTATTTCACATTATTTCAAGGTTTAATTACCAAAAAAGGGTTTTACCAAGGAAAACCCTTTTCAACTAACGAGACAACATTTTTCCCTCTCTTTAGTGTGTGATTTGTAGGTTAATTTAGATTGAAGACACATTGAGGAGCAAGCTTGGAGAAAGTTGTCAAAGTGCCTAAAGTTGTCAAAGTTGTCACCTTGCATTGGAGATACTTGGAAGAATTCTATGGGTTGCAAATCAAGGTTTCAGATTTGAAAATCAATTGGGAATCACAAAGTAGACCTTGAAGACCATATTCAAACTTTGAAGCTTCAAAAAACCCTAACTATGTACTGATACACCAGTTTTGGTGTATGAGTCCCAATCATCATTAAAATCAAAATTTCTAGCATTTCAAAGCCTCATTCAATCTCCTTTAGGTTTCTAGGTGCACACATTCCATCTAGTAGATTTTTTTTTTGTTTTACATACTTTTCTAGGTCATTTAAATAAGCATTGCATCATATTAGGGTTAATAATTTAATCTTGTATTGCATTTGTCTTTCCAAGTCTTAACTTGGTGGTGAATCCCTCATTAGTTTATGATCAGCCCCTAGGACAACCCTATTGCAAGATCTCTTTCTCCTTTGCATTGAGATCTCTAGGGTTTTCCTTGAATGAGAGAGTGTGAAGATTGTTATTCTATCTTCCAAATAGAAATCAACAATTTTTCCCCTTTCTGTTCCTTTTCTCATTTAGTCCTACATATTGATCAAATCCATTTCTCTGATCTTGGATCTTCCTTTCCCTTGTGACACTTATCATAATGCTATGAATTGAATCCATGTGACTTTAGTCTTAGCCCTCCATTAAACTTTACATCTTTTCCTTCCATTATCCTCTTGGAAAATCTATTTAATGATAGGTCTCCCTCCTATTCTATCATCCACTTTCATGTGAAGTTTATGATGCTATTTTCTCAATCAAATCCACTCATTTTCATCCTCATGATGTTTGTTTGAATGAAAAATTTGTAAACAGCACCACAAACAATCCTTGGAGCTCATGAAAAGTAATGGAGCTTTGATGTTGTCAATTATTTTCTTTTGCATTTCCTTTGTTAACTTGGCTCTATTGTTGCTCTATTACAAGTTTTATTTCTACCTGAGTTTTAGGTTTTCATTGTTGTGATAAATTCTTATTGTGTAACTCACTTAGAGGTACACATTTTATAGGTGTTTTTATGTTATTGGTTAATCTAGATCCAAGTCTTGGTGTTGTCTCCTGTGAAGTCTCCTTGTCTAGATTATATTGTAACTATTATTGTTGCTAATTAATATATTGGTTTATAATTTGGAGGATTTGTTCTACGCATGTGCAAGAAAATATAGTGTTGTAGTTATCTCTAAATGGTATAGTTTATATTTTGATTCATTTCTATATGTAAAAGCATGAAGTGACACAATTAAGTTGGCATAATGGATAGAAACTAAGTAGCACACCCTCTATCTTCTACTCTTGCAATATTTATAACACAAAATGACAACAAGAGACAAACTCTTCAAACATATTGATAATATTGATTACTTTAATGATGATAAATAATGATTTTTTTTTTTGCATGAAGATGGTGAATATTATACATGCATTCTCAACTTTAAAGATACACCATGCATATTCTATGCATTTACCACATTTACACTACTTTCATATTTTATTTATGCTAATTAAATATGCTCAAAATAACTTATGAACCCAACACCTATTTTAAAAGAAAAATAGTAAAAATCAAAATTTTAACTATTTTTAATTATGGGGAAGAAAGCACTTCTCGTAGCCTCCATTCTATCCACCATCCCATTTTAAATTAAAATAATCTCTAACCCTATACCCTTGAATTTGGTGAGCATGGGCCCACCACCATTTGTATAATTTAAACATATATTTACCTTTTTGGGCACAAAATAGAATTATGGAAAATTTCTTTTCCCTCACCTCGCTTCTAGTAGCTCACAAAACCCTTGATAAATGCATTCGATAGTTTCTCAAAACCATAGGGCATGGGGAAATGAATTTTAACTTTCATTCCTAAAAGAAAACAAGAGCTCCGAAGGAGCTGGAGTCCCTACCAAAGGGAAAAAAATTGCTTTTGGATATTTGCAATTAAGCATGAAAAATAAAGGCATTAACTATAAATCATGTTTTAAAATTTATAATCTTTATTCAAGTGTTATAATTTGTATATATATATTGTATATGTACATCTATATACACATGTGTATAAAATTATATATATACATCCATATATATATATACATATGTATGTATGTACATACATATACATATATACATATACATCCATACATACATACATGTTTACATATTATAAAGAAGAGGCATTGCTAGATTTTTAAAAAATAGGTTACAGCACACACATCACATGTGAGATAGTTGGGAATATTAGTGGCAATACAAAATATCATCAACATCTGAATCAAAATTTGAATGCAAAACCAAGGACAAAAAAAAGACACATAACATAATCTACCATGGTGGTAGGAATAAGATGCTCATTATCATTTTTTCCATAAGATGGATGTAGGTGGTAGAGTCATATTATAGAGGAATGGCACTTTGGTTAATATTGTGGTTCTTTTCAGTAAGCAAATGATTAGATATAAGTTTTTTTGGTGTAGATCTAGGCTATGCATCTTTTATCTTGTAGAACTTGATTCATAATTTATAATTTGTCTTTGCAATGTGAATGTTAAGTGGGAGAATCTTAGAATTAGGTGTATAATTCATCTTGTAAGTTTTATGTTTTGATTACTCATATTTAAGCATGTAGATGACAACAAATTTATGATCTTTAAACATCGTGAGATGTGGACATTATCTATTCTTTGAAATACTTGGAATAGTTATAGAACATCCTTCCAATTAAATACTTCCATGGAGTGCATATATTTGAGAAACTATTCATTTTGATTGCTATGATAAAATCTGCGATATGTAAAGATGTGTAAGAGGAGTTACTTTCTAATCTAGGATGTTGATCATGACCATTTCTATATATATGTATGTGTGTTTATATATACTGATACATATATATAGTAATGGCATACACATATATATAGATGTATATATAAATATATACATATATATACATACATATATACATATGCACATATACATACATACATACATACAGATCTATGGTGCATTTATAGATAATAGATATATACATCTATATGCACTATATATATCTATATTATCCATAATATAGGTGCACATAAATGTATATATAGATAATATATATAGATACATACATAATTGCAATCTTATTTTCGTAATTCAATTTGTTTATTTAATTTTTTAAATTAATAGTTTTAGTTGAGCATCCAAAGTTATGTGGTTAAAGACAAGCTTTTGAACATTAATGTTCATCAAAATTTATTATCAAAAATCATTGTCTAAATATTAGTAGGAGTCAATTTAAAGCATATTGAAATGTATTACCAAAAACACTATCTAAAAATTTGCATCAATGTTAGCTTATGTTTCTTGAATCTTGTCACGTCAATAAACAAAGATTGATGGCGATCAAGGAAGTTGAGCACATTTCCTTTTGTTTGTATTAGGCCCCAAATTGTGTTTCCCAAAACTTTGGCTTTGATATATGTAATGTAAAGCCAACAAATGTAGATTAGTTATGTTCACTTCTCCACCATGTCATTAATCTTTATGGTTTAATTACATGTTTAATTATAGTGGTAGATTAGTATTAGGAAAAATGATAAGCATATTATATTGATGTCAAAGTATTTTTGGTAGTGTTTTTGTTGCAGGTTTTTTTGCATACATACTTGTTGTTCATATGTTGTGAATAATTTTTTATGGTTTAATTTTTTTTGTATGTTTGATTAGATTGAAAAAAATGATTCTTAATATTTTCTTTGTGTCATTGACCGTATATTCAATAAGCATGTAAGGTAGAGTGTGAAGATGGACAAGACACATGAATAGTGAGACAAAGAGAGATAAATATGATCATTAGGACATATATGAAAAGTGCTTAAGTTAAGAGATTAGATAAATGAGTAATGGTTCTAAGATAATGTGACACTATAATGGAATAATATGAAATGAAACAAATATCACATGAATATCATATCAAAAATATTTGAACATATATGTGATGAGATAAGTTTTGTTCGATAAGTTTTTATCAAAACCAAGATAAATATCCTCGATTGAGTTGTCCAATTAAAAAATGTGACATAGGATAGATTACAATGAGTTATGAAATATGTAATTTATAGAATTTTAAATAGTTTTATGTACATTGAATCAGTCAATCTGATGCATGTGGAAATGATAATTTCATTGTGATCATAGCAACATGGATATCAATGAGCGCCAACTGGATTGTCATTTCAAATTTCATTGGTTTAGGTAACTACATCAAGAAATTGAAAGTAGTAATTAGTTTACGAAAGAAATAGTTAAAAGAAAAAAGCATGAAAATATTAGAAAGATAAATTGTTTAATAGGAAAGAGAGGCAAGATGCAAAAAAACTTACAAATGTCCTTTCGAGTGCTTTTGATAGGGAAACAAAGGCAAAAACTTGTTGTCTACTTACATTTGAGAGATCAAAACCTATAGAAGAAGAAGATCCTGTATTAAAGTTGTTTAATTTTCAAGGTAATGAGTGAAACGAAGAGAAAAGATAGAAAATTTTGAATCTAATTTTATTGAAGAAGTAGATGTCCCCAAAAAGAAAACATTGCATATTGATGAAATATTACAAATTTTACACCGATCAATTTGTCACTTATCTAGACCTAATTTTCATTTAACAGATTAAAGTGCGGTTGGCATGCATGCGTGGGAGAAAAAACATTAGTTGCATTGTCAATGGTGGTGAACATATAACTTGACATTCATGAATTATGGTGTTAAGACTTTAATTGAACAACAATCATTAATCTATAAAAGTAGATGATAGATATAAATAATGCTAGAAAGATAATGTAAAAGATATAGGGAAATACAACTACCTCCTCTTTTAACAAATGTCATTGTCATCAAGTAATATGTGCAAATGAATAAACAACACAAATAATCCTTTCCTTGATAGTCTTAAAACTTGACACTAGAATCCATTGATGATGACTGCAGTTTAGTCCATTGGAAATAAATGAAAATGCCATGAAATGTTTCCAACAACAATAGAACATTACCAATTTATGAAATGATTTTGATAGATTGAAGTGCACTTGAAATGATGCGTGGAGAGAAAATATTAGATCCATTCTTAGTTGTGCCCAAAAAGAAAGTAACCATTAATGAATTATGGTGTTAAGTCTATAACTCAACAAAAGATAGTGACCCATAAAGGCACTCAAAGACAAGGAAGAATAGACATCAACACATAACATACAAAGGACAAAAAACAATAGATGTTAACCCATTAAATGTAGAGAACAACACACAATAGATGTTAATTGAAAAAATGTAGAGATGTAAAAAACTATAAAATGAAACTGTAAAAGATATAAGAACTTACAAATTCCTTGTTTCTTGTTTCCAATATGATAGACATAGACCCTGCTAAAAGACATAGATTTCATCCTCATCAACCTTTCTAAGAAAATGAATAAACAACACAAAAATGACTATGTAAAAGATATAGGAACTTACAAATGCCTCCTTTTTGACTTCCAATATGATAGATATAAATCCTCTCAACATAAATAGATTTCATAGACATAAAACTCTACACCATAAGCCATTAATGATGCTTGCAATTCAGTCTATTCATAATAGATGAAAATTAGGGACTAGTAAATGTAGGGAACAACAAACAATATTAACCCATAAAATGCAAAGATGTAAAAATAATATAAAAGGAAACTGTAAAAGATATAGTAACATACAATCGACTTTTCTTTTTCTTGCAACATGATAGACATAAACCATATCAACAGACACAAATTTCACTCTCATCAAACAATCCAAGCAAGTGAGTAAACAAAAAAAAAATGATTGTGTAAAAGATATAGGGACTTATAGACCTCTCCTTTTTTTATTTCAATATGATAGATGCAGACTACCTCAATAGACCCAAATTTCACCCTCATCAAACAATCTAATCAAATGAACAAACAACGAAAATGAGAATTAGGGATTGTATATGCACAATGTCCTCATTAAAATAACACGTGTAAACAAAAAGACTAGGTGCGAGGACATGACTATGTCAAAGAACATTAGAAAGGCATGAAATATTTTGCAATAGCGACAAAATGTTAGGAATTGATCAAATTATAAAATGATAGTGTAAAAGATATAGGAACTTACAAACGCATTGTTTTTTTCTTCCAATACATAAGACATAAACCCTATTAACACAAATATATTTTTATCGGCATCAAACAATCTCAAAAAATGAATAAACAATGCATACAATGACAGTGTAAGAGATATAGGAACTTACAAATGTCTCCTTTTTTGCTTCCAATACAATAGATATAAACCCTCTCAATAGACACAAATTTCATCCTCATCAAATAATTCATAGGACTTCTAAATAGACCATATTGCCCATATAATAGATATAAATCCTCTTAATAGATCATATTATTGAACAAATGAGAATGTCGAGAATGAGGGAAGTGAATCATTTATTCTGCATTTATCGACAAAGGAAAATGGGGAATCAAATGGAGAACATAGTGATTACATTTGGAGGCAATGATTTCCAATGATTTCAAAGAATCAGGTAGAGGAGAGAAGAGACATTGTCAATTGGGTGATAATAGTTGCTTTTCCCTATAAAGATCGAGTTACCACAGGAAATAGCGTAGCTGCTAGTATGTGGCAAGGATCTCAACACTAGATCAAATTCTTTCAAACCAGATAAACTTCTTTCTAATTCACCCCATTTTCAACTTGAAGAAAATTGTTCTTTTACTTTGTAACTTTTCCTCCAAGATGGTAGACATAAACACTGTCAATAGAAAGAGATCTGAGCATCGTTAAACAATTTGAGCAAGTCAATTAACAAGACAAAAATTGCAATGTAGAAGATATAGGAACTTACAAATGCCTATTTTTTTGTTTCCAATATGATAGGCAAGATGGTAGATGTAAATGTTGTTAGTAGACAAAGACTTGAGTGTCGTCAAAAAATCTGAGCAAGTCAATAAACAAGAAAAAAATTGCAATGTAAAAGATATAGGAACTTACAAATGCCTCCATTTTTGTTTTCAATACGATGGATATAGACTGTGTCAATAGAAATATTTTATCCTTGTTAGCAAATCTGAGCAAATGAATAAAGACCACAAATCATCCTTTGCTTAAGAGAGTCAGAACTTGATACCATAATCCATTAATGATACTTGCATTTTGGTCTATTGACAATAAATGAAAATTACAAATTATATATGCACAAGGTTGTCATAAAAATGCTATGCATGGACAGTAACAGTGGGTGCAAAAACATAACTATATCAAAAAACATTAGGAAGCCATGAAATATTTTCAATAGCAAGAAAACATTAGCAATTGATTATTATTTTTTCGAATCTGAAAATGATTACAAAAAAGATGTAGTGTATTGATGAAATGTTTGTCATAGCAAAGTGACCCATAAGATGGAAGCATGCAAAGAACTATAAAATGGCATTGTAAAAGATATAGTGATTCACTACCATCTATTTTTTTGTTCCCAACATGATAGACATAAACCCTGTCAACAGACATAGACTAGATGCTCATCACACAATTTGAGCAAGTGAATAAACAATGCAAAAATGACAGTGTAGAAGAAATATGAACTTACGACTGGCTTGCCTTTTTCTTCCAACATGATAGGCATAAACCCTATCAAGAGGTAGAGATTTGAACCTCATAAAACAATCTAAGAAAGTGAATAAACAATGCACAAATGACAGTGTAAAAGATATAGGAACTTACACACGCGTCCTTTTTTGCTTCCTATAGAACATATATAAACTCTCTCAATAGATGCAGATTTGAAACATGCCAAACAACTTGAGCAAATGAATAAACAATGAAAATAATCATTTTCTCAATAGATCCAAAACTTCACACCATATGACATTGATGACCCCTGCACTTCATTCTATTTGCAATAAATGAAAATTGGGGAGTATACATGCACAATGGCCTTTTTAAAATGGCATGTGTGGAAAAAAACACTGGATGCAAAGCCACATATATATCAAAGAACATTAAAAAGCCATGAAATATTTGCAATAGCAACAAAAAATTAGGAGTTGATTAAATTTTTTCCTTTCTAATGCTAAGAATAATATGCAAATAGAAAGATACAAAACCACAAGGAAAATATAGGAAGAGTGCTCAAGTTAGAAGATCATATGAATGAGTAATGGGTGTAACATAACGCTGTTGTCAATGTACATTAATTAACGTCATATGCAAAGTTACAAACAATAGTAAGCATGAATGAAAATACATGACTACATCAAAGAACATTAGAAAGCCATGAAATATTTCCAAAATCAGCAAAACAACAGGCATTGATTAAATTTGTCCCTTTCTTGTGCCAAAAATAATTTGCAACAGAATAAGGCCTATTATAGATGCAAAGGTGTAAAAATATAAAACGACATTGTAAAAGATATAGGAACTTACAAACGCCTCATTTTTCACTTCCAAGACAATGGACATAAACCCTGTTGACAGAGACAAATTTCATCCCCATCAAACAATTTGGACAAATGAATAAACACAAAAAATGACAGTGTAAAAGATATGGGTACTTAGAGACGTCTCCTTTTTCGCTTGCAATATGATAGATATAAACCCTATGAATAGAGAGAGATTTCACCCTCATGAAACAATGCATTGATTCTCTCAATAGACCATATTACCCATATAATAGATATAAATCCTCTCAATAGGCCATATTATAGAACAAATGACTTTGAGAATCCATAGGACTTGCCAGCTCAACAATGCTAGGGAAATGGGAGCTGTAAAGATACAAAATGTATTTATCACAACTTCCATGCATCTGGATACCTCATGCTGGTTCAAAACCCACTTGAGAAGTCTGGTAAACCAAATCAACTTCCTTCCATTCTCCCCCATTCTGAATTTGAAGGACATTGGTCTTTTACTTTGTAAGTTTTTTTCCAAGATGCTAGACATAAACCCTGTCAATAGTCACAGATTTTAGTCTCTTCAAACAATCCAAGGAACTAAATAAACAACACAAAAATTGCAATGTAAAAGATATATGAACTTACAA
The DNA here is from genome assembly GCA_007258455.2 of Sequoia sempervirens. NCBI lineage: Eukaryota > Viridiplantae > Streptophyta > Pinopsida > Cupressales > Cupressaceae > Sequoia > Sequoia sempervirens. The sequence goes on from VDFB02000013.1 coordinate 282,692,783, forward strand.
ATGCTTGCTTTTTTATTGCAATATGATGGATATAAACTTTGTCAATAGACAAAGATTTCACCCTCATCAAACAATCTCAACAAATGAATAAACAATGTAAATAATCCTTTGCTCAATAGACTCAAAACTTTAGACTATAAGCCATTAATGACACTTGTACTTGAGTCTATTCATAATAGATGAAAATTAGTGACTATATATGCATGGTGTTGTCATTAGAATGCCACGCGTAGATAGAAACAATGGGTGAAAAGACACTAATAGATCAAAGAAGATTAAAAAGCCATGAAATATTTCCAATAGAAAAACATTGTTATGCATGTGCTAAAGATACTAATTTTGTCTTTTTTCTCAGTAGTGTTAATTTTTTAAATTTTATTTTCATTTTTTTCTTTTAAAATTACAACAAAATATATGTATAAGTTTTTTTCAAAATTGCATTTATGTTTTCTCTACAAAACTCGACATAGAAAGGGCAATAGTGACTACCTTTTTTTGGTGGTGTTAGCATTATGGTGGTGTTGTTAAAAGAAAAAAACTTGAAAAGGAACTATTGGTATGATGCACCAGGTAAGGATATTAAAAAATCCTTGCTTAGGCTATGAAGCTTGTTGATGTCTAAAAAAATCCATCCACTTTTCCATTCATTCTTGGTGTCATGGACATAAGTTTTCCATTCTATTCTAGTATTATTCATGCCATGCACCTTTCATAATTCATATGCTTAATACTTTTTATGACTGTAATTAGGATTGCATGCTATTTATGCACTTCGTTTCAGAATAAGTGAGGCACATTCATAGCAAGAACTTCATGCGAGTTTAGGTTTTTAAGGGTTAGGGTTTAGGTTTTAGGGTTTAGAGATTGGGTTTTTCAGTTTTAGGGTTTTAAACCCTAAACCCTAAATTTTAAACCCCTATAAGCCTAAACCCTAAACTCTAAAACCCTAAAACCCTAAAACCCTAAAACCTGTAAAATCAAAAACCCTAATAACATGAATGTTCCTCACAAATGTGCCTCATTTATTCTAAAATAAAGTGCATAAATAGCATGCAATCCTAATTACAGTCACAAAAGTATTGACCATATGAATTATGAAAGGTGCCTGACATGAATAAGAGTAGAATAGAATGGAAAACTTATGTCCATGACACCAAGAATGAATGGAAAAGTGGATGGATTTGTTTAGACACCAACAGTCATAGGTTTCACCATCTTCAAACTATTAAATACCAAACTATTATGTTTATTCATTTGTTCATATTGTTTGATAAATGTCTAAATGAGAGCATGGTTGAGTGGGTGTGTTGTTTATCATTTGCAAGTATGAGTTAATAGATTTTTGGATTGTATTGTTTTTTGTGCATATGCATTTTGCTTTAGTTGGTTGACAAGTAGTGTTTGAATTTTGGACCATACAATATGCATATGGCCTATGTTTCAATTTTGGAAAACATAAAGCACAAGGCTTTTGTGCACTCTGCATTTGTTTTTCAAAGAATTTAATGATTGTTTATCCGTTGGATTTTGACTACGATCACAAAATTGAGTTTTACTTTGCATATGCAAATCGTAATGTGTTTGTGCACAACACATTTGTTTTTTAAAGAATGTGTAATGCCCCGCCACACAACCCTAGAGGAAGTTGCAATTAACTACTCAAACGCACAATTTAAAAAATAAATAAAAATCATTTAGCACTCTTAATTCCCAAAATGGATAACTTAATTCATTTCAACACAATTAATTTAATTAATCAATAAAATAAATCAAATCCAATATTAGATCATTTTATTAATTAAATTAAATTAATTAATAAATTAAATAACATTTCTAACATTATAACTAGATTTATTTAATAAACAACTTAAATACATAAAGCCATTTATTTACCTTTTCCAACTTGCAATTAAATAAAATCAAGGAGAGATGAACAACAAAGAAGCAACTTAACCGGACTAAAACCCGACGAAACACTATGACTAGGGTGATGACTTGGCACAAAAAACCTAGCTACTATCTCCCAATCGAATACCGTTGGCCAATGGACACACTCAAACCTGTGAAACTAGGTGGAGTTGATGTCTCATACCTGTCAACCTGCAAACAAAGAGTATATTGAACATGCGTATATATATAACATAATAAACACATCATGAAGAGGAAATTGCAGAATCATAGGGCACTCGCAAGCGAGTGATGCGATCTCATCCCCTTCACCAATACACTCATCATAGAATGACAGTTCCATCATAAAAAAATCTCATGCAATAACATGTTACAATAACTAATCATCATTACACCAATTAAAATATGTCAAATAAAGCATCAAATAAGATACATCACATCACACAAATAGACTATCGCTCTATAAATAGCGATCAAATCACACACACATGATAAAGTATCTCAATAACCAAAAGGCATACCAAAGCAAACAAGGACACACTATCCAACCAAAAAGCAAAACAGAGGGGTATTACATAATGTATTGATTGTTGACACATTGGCTTTGGGGTAGTGTTATAGGACTAAATTATTCTTGTGAGATTGCTAGTGGATAGGAAAAAAGTAGATTTTTTTCACTTTTAGGGAGCGCAATGTCTCATGTGATTTTGATTTTGTTTCAGTTGGTGTATATATTGTTGTAGCTGTTTGTTTTTTATTAAAAATAATTACATTCTTTGTTGTTTCTGATTGGGAAGTGCTTGTCATATCTTGAAAACAAAGTGGATCATTAATATGGATGTTGTGAGTCAATTGTTCTTTTTGTTCAAGAGGTTCATAATGATAATGTCTTGAGCTGCTTGGAAAGAAAAATAAGTTTAGATTTTTCTTTGGATTCATGAAATTAGAGTATGTTTTGGCCCTGTGATATGGAGATTCTTGCCATATGTGTATTCTTGGAGCTAACATGTGGGACAACCATAGTGCAAAAAATCCAGGCCCTTAAAAGCCACTTTGTGCATATGGCATTCCAATCCTGGAAACCAATGATTGTATTTGTAATAGATGATTGTCACTTCCTATGCTAGATTGATCAAAAGCGTCAAAAGAAGCCAATGTATATTTTTTTTCAACTGTCAATGCATTGGCCAATGACTGCACCATAAATAAACACAAAGTGACTAGATCAAATTGTTCAACAAGCAAAATAGCTATAGCAGAAAACATGCTTTCGCCACATGTAGCAAATTTAGCCACTCTATAAAGTCCAAGTGTATTAAATGCATTTTCTATTGTGTTCCAAGTGTTGTACAAGTTACAATATGTGGTTTAAAAATGTGGTTGGATGTTTTGGATGCAATTATATGTATTTAGTCGTGAAAACATAGGCTCATAGTGGCCAACAACAAAAATTGTATCATGGAAAAGAATTGATATTGTAGGATTACATGCATCCTTGTTGAAATGCAAGTACATCATTTTGTATGTTAAAGACCAAATGCATATTGGTATGTTTAGCTAGTATGCTAGCCATTTTAGATAGAATATGTCACTCGAAAGGCCATTTTCACCTCTATTGTTGATTTATGTGGCTGGAAGCCTCATTCCTCATAGATATGTGTTTTTGTCATGTATATTATACAATTTCGTTAGCAATCCTAGGTGTAAATTAGTATCATAGGATCCTAAAGCTATAGTGCAACAGTTGTGAAGGAAATCCAAGAAATGATTCACAAGACCACTACATAGCTCTTTTGATGTATAATGAAAAGGAAGCAAAACATGCACTGTGCCAAATAAGCAATCACCGAATTTGTAATTGAATAAGTCAATTAAAAAATAATGTGCATAGTGGAGAGCTTCATCGAGTGACGTGAAAGGTGCATTTGCACTTGGTTTGTAGGTTTCTACTACAATTGGTTGTTGTGATAGTTTTTGGTTTTTAAGATGATTGTTTGTAATCATGTTGGAAGATTTCATGTCAAAAGACAAAAAATAGAAATTGTATTGATGCTACTTAGTACAGTAATTACTATAAAACAATGTGCCAAGCTTGAAATGATGAATACATAAAAAGAAGAATTGAATAGGAAATTACTCACCATGACCAATAGTAATGCGTAATTTGTAACTATAATCTTTGGTTTGGAAAAACCTACAAGGAAAGAACAAAATCTTAATATAAAAATGAAGAATTTGTAACTATTGCCTTTTGTTCAGTACTATGCACTAAAAAGCGTACAAGACAAGAACAAATTCTTAATATCAATTCATGTAACTAAAATGAAACTTTTTCTAGGACTATTGAATAGAGTACTGGATATTTGGAAACTGGAAAAAAAGAAAGAAGAATGATAATATATTATTCACATTGACCAACAACAATGCAAAACATGTCATGATATCATGCAATTGGAAATCCTATGTTCTGCAAGCCCTACAAAAAATAAAGAAAATAATTTGAGCAATAGCTAATGAATTGAGGTATAACAAACAAACTGAGCATAAGCAAATAAATTGATCAATTTTGGTATCAATCTTATTATATTCTTGAAGTCCATGTATGGTTTGAGTGTAGACACATATATGTGTACACACAAATATACATACATACGTATATATATAGACACATACATACATATATGTTTTAATGCAATAGCAACCTTGGAATCTCTAAGCATATTCCGGTTTATCAATTTGTAAGCAGTAGAAACTTTTCCAAGTAAAAGGGTATTATGCTTTATCTGTTTAGTGAAAAAAACCAAAGCACAATGTGCAACATCTGACAACACAAGGATATTATGCTATATCTGTGTACTGTAGAAAGTGAAACCACAAAGTGCAATATGAATGAAAAATTTGTTTTCTCAATTCGTAAGGGGCATGATTTTTGTAGTGTCCAAGCCAATTTCACTGTCTCAACATGTAACTAGCAACAATGTTCCAAGGTTCATGGAAACTATGCTTTACCAAATTCTTGCAACAAAACTGTATTTGCAAAATTAAAGTTTTCATTGTTATGATTAAAAAACATAAGTGAAGCTTTCAAACATGGACTTTGTTGATTGATTAATAGTAATCAAAACATAGTAGCTTTGAACAACATCGATGCCTAGATATTCACAGATGTTTCCAAGTTTTTGAGGCTAGACAATTTCTATAGGCTCCATTTTGCGATCGTGAATACCATCCTGTCAAAGAATTTTTCTCTATCACACTTGATTCCTGTAGCAAAACAACGTCCATTACAAGTAATTCAATGAAAATGATCAAGTTTTTTTTATGTATAACCGCAAGCATAAGTGAAATATTGATTGAAATATGCAATTACCAACTGCACAAGATATCTTTGATGAATGACAGTGTAATAATATACAAAGAGAAAATAAGAATAATGGATAAAGCACAAATCAATATAGTGGTTATGATTCTAAAAGTACAATGCTTATAATTGTAATCTAGCAGGTTTTTATATTTAGCCAAAATAATTTTCTTGCACAAAAAATAGGTTGTGATTGTATAAAATTCGAATAAAAAATAGAGTCAACTTGTAAATTTAGAAAATGACACCTCATAAACTTCATCTCCTATGTATTCATGTATGCAACAGATGATCCCAGTAAGAACCTCTACCTGAGAACAACAAAGCACCTATCAATCCTAATAATAAATAGAAAATTTGTATAACAATACATTCCAATTTCCAACACTAAACATTAGCATGAGTTTTAGACAAGGGGTATGAAATACTATGGACAACACCACCTATCCACACAAACATTTGTATTGAAGGCACATGTATAGCAACAAAACATTAGCAATAAATGAGCCTCTCACAATTTTCTATAGATCAATGAGACACTCATGCATTTTTTGGGAGTGGTGGTGGCAATGTTTTTTTCACAATGCCAATGTTTTTAATGTTTTCACTGTGCTCATGCCTATTAGTTGCTTCCCTAGGAGTCATGTGGACAATATTTTATTTCGGGCTTGCTAATGTTTCCACGATTATTTTATTAAAAGGTAATTTTGGGATTTCTTTGCAATTTTGTCATTGGTTGTCACAATTTTCCTAGGAGTTTTGTGTTTTTTAAAAATTTAATTATTCTAATTAATTTAACGAATTCCTAATGTTTTGTTGCTATTGGAAATATTTCATGACTTTGTAATGTTCTTTGATATAGTTGTGTCTTCGCCCCCACTGTTTCTCTTGACGTGTGGCCTTTTAATGATGACATTGTGCAATCTATTTTCACATTTTCATTTATTGTGAATAGATTGAAGTGCACACATCATTAATGGCTTATGGTGTGAAGTTTTAAGTCTGTTGAGCAAAGGATTATTTGCATTGTTTATTCATTTGATTTGAATACATGCATGAAAACATCCACGACACATCAAACATATCTTGAAAAGATAGACATCTTTCAATGTCTATCACTATTTCATGAACACACAATTTATTTGGATTGAAGATGTGATCAGGAGTAAACGTGGTCCCAAAAATGAGCAGCAACACAAAACATGCAAGAAACCACCTAAACACCTAACATCTCAAGATTATCCTAGTTAGATTAAAAAACAAAGTAAAGATAACAAAAATAAGCTGATTTACCTTGTCTTGAATCGATCTTTTGGTTGGCCCTTGATTTTTGATGCTGTGTATGCTCCTTGGATGGCAAAAGATGTAAGTGTGGGATGCAAGATGGATAAGAAATGGATGGGAATAGATGCAAGTGCAAGTTTTTGGCTAAGTATGGATCAAATGAAAAATTTGCAAGAGTTTGGTTAGAACAATGATCAACCCCTAAAATGAGAGAAAAGAGGGGGTATTTATAGAGAAAGTTGAATTCTCTAGAGAATCCAATGGTTGAGATTCATCCAACAAGGTCAAGATGAAGGGCTATGGTGAGTTGAGGACTCATAAGCCCTCACATCTTGACATGTGGAATGTGAGATGGCTTAGAGATGGTGATGTGTAAATGAGGTGGAAGGAGGGTACATGATGTGGAGGAAGGACAAGTACATTGAAAGTACATTGGGAGATGAGAAGATTCCTTGGAGGAATAAAAAGTGAATTAAAAATTCACATGCTTGGGGAATCTTGTGGATAAGACAAGGTTCCAAAGGGAGAGGTGGAAAGTACCTTGGATAAGACAAGGTGCCTAAAAAGGTAAACACTTGTCACATGTGACTTGATGTGACAAGTCAAAGATTCCATGGGGAAGAGTTCACATGTGACTTGATGTGACAAGTCGAAGATCACATGGGGAAGAGAAAAAATATTTTAATATTCCTTGGAAGGATAAAAGGAATTAAAAATTCCTTGGAGGTTGATTAGGCTAGTTAATGAAGGATTAGAAGAGGGTTAGGTGGCTAAGAGAGATTAGAGACCAACTTGCAAAAGTTGGAGGATGTGACACATCCTAATCAAGGATTAGACATGTGCACATCTCTAATGATGAGATTAGGAGAATAATTAAGATTAAGAAAGGGACGTGACATGTGAGGAATTAAATAAATTCCATATTTATTTAATTCATTGGATGAAAGGAGGATTAAAGAGATGAGGTATTTAATTATTAAACACCTTAGGGATTTGGTAGAATTAAGGATATTAATAAAATAATAGCGATATTACTTAATTAATGCAAATAAAAGGATGTTTAGATGAAAGGGGATAAATTTGGATAAATTAAGTGTCCAAATTTAGGTGTCTATAGAAGAAATACAAAACCTTGACGGAAATATCAAAAGCCAATGAGGAAATTGCAAAAATGGAGATTAACCCATAAAAACACTCATCAATAAGGAACAATAGAGGGTAAACTGTAGTAGAAATATTAAAAAATGATTGAGAAGGTCAAATATATGTCTATTGAGAGAGTTTATGTCTATTGTATTGAAAGAAAAAAATGAGGTGTTTGTAAGTTCCTATATCTTTTACAGTGTTGTTTTATAGTTTTTTTACATCTTTGCATTTTATGGGTTAATGTATACTCTTCCCTATCTTTGAGTGCTTTTATGGGTTAGTCTCTATTATTGATTTAAAGACCTAACACCATAATTATTTAATGTTCACTTCTTTGGTTGCTACGATTAACAATGGAACTAATCTTTTCTCTGCAAGATGTCTCTGCATAAAATCATTTCATCAATTCATAATGTCTTCATAACACTTCTGCTGAAGATGTCTATTGTCATTGTTAAAATAGAATCTTAGGTGTTTTTTTTTGTAATTATCTCATTGGCATAAGATATTTTGGCCATTGTTTTCTATTTTCCAAATTGCAAGTTATTGCTGGGATGAAGAGATGGGAAAATTTCATCCATTTCTAATGTCTTGCTGCTTTAGACATATTTTCACTATGAACATCAGTGGAAATTAGGTTGCATTGTTGATAGTAGTTAACATGTCTGATTGGAAATTGGAATGCATCTTTACATAGATTTTATTTAGTATTAAGATTTATAGGTGCATTCATAATAGAAGCACTAGCTTACTGCTACAAGACAATCAAAAGATGTAGCTGGTAAACTCAAAAAACACATTAACCAAATAGGATTTTAGTGCTTATGATTTTAGGTACCTATTTGAGATGGAGTTTTCCAACGCTTGAGGAAGCAAAAATAATGAATAGATCCATGTAAGCAGGAGAAATATGTCCCATAGTATATAGCAGTGTCATAACCATAAGTCTAAAAGGGACAACAATTGCCAACTGAGGTAACACATTGTCTCTTGCATCCATCATTATTCGTCAACACCCAAGCAACATTAAAATAAAAGTTGAAAGAATGTCTACTGCACTTCACGTAGATTGCATCAACTTCATTAGATAACATCCGAGAAGTATATTTCCATAACACATAGTAAGTATGAATTATATTATAATCACAAAATATGATCCCAAATAAATATGAATTGTAATCTAATACTAAATCCATGCATTGGGAAAATGTAGAAAGCTTCATTAGATAAATTGTAGGTTTGTAATACTACATTCATAATCTTGTAAGAAGCATAAGAAGAGTGAATGAGCAAAAATGGGAAAAAGATATTGCATTGTTCATTTTAACTTTAATCTTAATCTTCATACTTCATACAATTCAGGAAAAATTTGAAAATTAATATATAACACGAAACAATAAAATGTTACTAACATATTAGTTGAACTTTCCAATGCTTACCTCTACTTCCCAACTAGTGGACACTGTGATAGATGCAAATGCTTGTGTAATTCCAGTTTCTTTATCTATGATTGGCTACAAAACTAGTTCAAAGACAAGGTTACAAACATATATGCTATAATGCATTAACTAGAAGTGTTAAGGCTTAAAGGAAATGACATTGCAATTTACCTAGAGGACAATTTATCAAGCTAGTCAGCCACACGTAGGAAATAATAGTTAGGTTTTTGATCAATATATTTAATTTTCAATACTTTTTTTTTTGAGAAATTGTTGCTCTAAAGTGCTCATTTAGGGTGGGGAAATAATGTAATCATATACATCTATTTCTTACTCAACAATACATTTGCTCTTCTACAATACACTAGATTGATTGAGCGAAACCCAAACAAAAAGCATCAATACAATCAAGGGTTCTACCTTGAACATAAATCCAAATTTTAATTTTTGATTTTTGTTTGGTTCAACTTATTCAGGTATAGTGCATTCTTTTTTTGCAATAGCATTCTCTGCATTGTGCCACACCAGGCCTCTCTTTCTCTACATTTCTCTCCAATATTTGCATGCAACACTTCCTTGAAACAACAACTTTATTATATATACATATACAATTACATGTATATATATACATACAAAATTACATATGTATATATATACATACAAAATTACATATGTATATATATACATATACATATACAATAACATATATATACATATACATATATATTTATATATATATACACACATATACATATACAATAGAAATAATCCTTTGCTTGACAAACTTAAAACTTCACACCACAAGCCATTACTGATGGCCACATTTCTGTCTATTCACAATAAATGAAAATGTTCTAATAGTAAATGCACAATGTCCTTGCTAAAATGTCATGTGTCAACATAAACATTGGGCACACGAAGAAACAACTATATCAAAGAACATTACAAAGTCATGAAATATTTTTGATAGCAACAAAACATCAGGAATTCGTTAAACTAATTCAAAAAATTAAGTTGATAAAAAAAAACACAAAACCATGAGGAAAATGGCAATAGCCAATGGAAAAATTGCAAAGAAAACACCAAAATTGCCTTTTAATAAAATAATCCTAGAAACAACATATATATACATATACAATTATATATATACATATACATATAGGATTACATATATATACATATACATATACATTTACATATATAAATATACATATACAATTACATATTTATACATATACATATACAATTACATATATATATATATGTATATATACATACATATGCATATACATATAGAATTACATATATACATATACATACACAATTACATATGTATATATATGTATATATATACATATACATATTGATCATGGATAATGGTGAGATAAAAAATGGAATAGATAAGTAAGACATGTTATCATAATAACTTCATGTTGTTGTAGCACTTAGTATTATGCATGATGATGTAAGAGACCATGATGACTATGAGTCATGTGAACATGGATTGATGGCAAACATATGAAAGATGACAACAACTGTGGCAGTGTGATTGGTGCAGCACCAAGACTAGAAGCAAAATAAAACAAAGATAAAATAAATTAGAATATGTAAAAATGCATCAAAGATCAAAAACCTATGAAAGAAATGACACTGTAGAAAAAGCTAAGCTTCAAGCACATATAATTGATTTGAGAGTTTTGAAATGAAATATCCTACATACTTATTGTGCATATAATTGTTAAAGCTATTAGAACAATCATTCTGCAGAAAATATTATGTTCTCTTCTTTTCATATTTGATGTCATAGAATCCACAAATGCATAAACTAGTTTAGAACATACCTTTCACATTGTTGTAGCAGTAGATCCTTGTCTTCAACAAAGGAAAAATTCCAAACAATAAACATCTAGCATAGACCCCTGCAAAATCAAAGACCGTTGCAACACACACTGTGCCATGCTTCTAAATGGGGCCTAAACATCACATGTGTATCTGACATGTGGTTATAGACAATATACATTGTGTAGCAATTTTATCTAACAACTTCTGAAACCACCTTCTATAAAGTTTGTTTCAAAGGCTAATATTGTTCAATATTTGCTTCACACAGGTATTAAATAGTAGCTACACGCCTTCGCTCATATATGTACATATACATACATACATATATATGTATACATACAAATATATATATATACACACACACACACACATACATATACACACACACACATATATATAGTTACATACATATATACATATACATATACATACATACATATTTATATAAACACATACATATATATACATACATACATATATATATATATACACATACATATATACATACATACATACATACACACACACACAGACACACACACACACACACATATATATATACACATGTATTCACAATAAAAGAAATTGTGCAAATAGTAAATGCACAATGTCCTCGTTAAAATACCACACGTTAGCAGAAACAGTGGGCACGAAGACACGACTATATCAAACAACATTACAAAGTCATGAAATATTTCCAATAGCAACAAAACTTTAGGAATTCATTAAATTAATTAGAATAATTAATTTTATTAAAAAAATAGAAAACCCCTACGGAAATAGCGACAACCAATGACAAAATTACAAAGAAAAGACAAAATTTTCTTTTTAATAAAATAATCCCAGAAACATTAGCATGGACGCTTCCCGAGGAAAAGGAATTGAAAATGTGTTGATAGTAAATGCACAATGCCATCACTAAAATACCATGTGTCAACAAAAACATTGGGCTTGAAGACATGACTATATCAAAGAACATTACAATGTCATGATATATATATATATATATATATATATATATATATATATATATATATATATATATATATGTATGTATATATACTTATATATATACATACACATAAATACATACATATATGTATGTATATATACCTATACATATATATACATACATACAAATACATATATATATGTATGTATATATACTTATACATATACATACATATATATATGCATGTATATATACCTATATGTAGAAATGAACCTGTGATTTTGTTTTAATAAACTGAAGTGCAGTTGGAATCCATGCACAACAAAGGAAACATTAATTGCATTGTTAATGGTTACAAATACAAAAGTCAACATTAATGAATTATGATCTTAAGTCTTTAACTGAACAACAAAAATTAACCCATAAAAGCACTCAATGATAGCGAACAACATATATAGAAACTTAGGAAAGTATCCCTTTTTGGTTCCAACATAATAGCTATAAACCCTCTCATGAGAAACAAATTTCACCCTCGTTCAATGTTCTAAGCAAATGAATAAACACAAATAATCCTTTCCTTGATAGACTCAAAACTCAACACCATAATGCATTAGTGGTGAAGACACTTGAATTTATTCACAATAAATGAAAATTAGATCTAAATAAATACAAAATGTAGTTGCACACGCAAGAACCTTTTGCTTGACAACCATAAAACTTAACACCATAGTCCATTAACAACAACTGCACTTGAATCTCTCTCTCTCTCTCTCTATATCTCTATGATAAGGGGTACACCCCTTACAATCTAAAAATCAAAAAAACAACAAATAATGACACAAACAAAATGCAATACGAAAAGAAAATATTTTCTGTTATCACTGAAATGAAAATGAAATTACAACATTATATTTTCCATCACATGGGCTTTCTGATTGCATAAATCTGCAAATCTACAAATCAGAGCCACCATCTACTCAGCTTTGGCCTCCTCTCTATAGTCCCCCTTTGCATCCTTTATTTGGAAGGTGTAATTGCCCTAGAATCTTTTGGAAAGTGTAACCACCCTAGAATCTTCTAGAAAGTGTAACTTCCTTAGGAATATTTTTGAAATTTTATTAATTTTGGTATTACAAATTCGCAGGGTCATAACTTTTGATCCAACTATCAGATTTTCTATTATAATACCTTTTCGAAAAGGTCTTGAGAAATATTGTACAAAAAAGTAGTTATACTTTTTTCTTCCACCAATTCTTAGGCCCATCCAGAGCCTATAAGTGCCTCAAAATTGACCCCGAAGATTTTACTAGGATTTTCAAAAATTAAAATTTTAAAATCTCTCAAATGACAAATGGTATTGAAGTGATTTCTTCGCCATTGGCTTCAATTTACCATTCTGGAGGTCTGTGTAATATTTTTGTGTCCAACTATGCATAAATGCAAACTTACTAAAATAGCAACCCTACCAAATTTAGCTCTTATTGAAAAGAAACAACATTTTTTTTGGGTGATGCAAGATTGCTCTTACACCCTAGATGCTCCTGCATCAAACAACCAGGGTAATTTGAAAAGTGACCCTATCACTTCTCAGGAGTTAGAGGGAAACCAAGATGGTTAACCTCAGACTTAGATAGACATGATGATTCTTCAATAGGCCTTCCTCTCCATTTCACCAAGTACTCTGCATATTGCTTGTTTCTTGTGCTTCTTCCCACACGACTATCCAGAATGTCTTCTATCTCCGCCTTTTCTAAAGTAGGTGTTGGAATGTTTCACTGTTCCTCTATTATTTCTTCATCAATTCCTCCCTCATGATATTCTGTTAAATCTGAGATGTTAAACATAGGTGAAATATGAATTCCATCAGGAAACTCTACCTCATATGCATTTCCTGAATCATGCTTCTTCAGGATATTGCATGGTCCAAACTTCTTCATCTTCAGCTTGTTGTATGTACCAACTAGGAACCTTTCCTTTCACAAATGAACCATGACTTCATCTCCTACCTGGAACTCCTTATACCTCCTTTTCTTATCTTCCTTAGCCTTGTACTTAGAGTTCATCTTATTGATATGCTTCTTCACCTCATCATGCAAATTCTTCAGGTGCTTAGAAAAATCTTTAGCCTCAACACTACTCTTCTCTCCCTTATCCATATTTCTTAGTTCAGAAGCATTCCTCGGACTACTCCCATATACAATCTGGAATGGTGATTTACTAGTGCTCCTATTGATAGAATTGTTATAAGAAAATTATTCCTATGGTAAAATCAAATCCCATCCCTTTGGTTTATCTCCTACTAAGCATCTTAGCAGGTTACCCAAACTCCTATTGACCACCTCTGTTTGTCCATCAGTTTGTGGATGGTGAGCAAAACTGAACTTCAAATCTGTCTTCAACTTCTTCCATAATGTTCTCCATAAATAACCAAAAAAATTTGGTATCTTTGTTTGAAACTATACTCTTCAGTAGACCATGTAGTCTCACCACCCCTCTGAAAAAAAACTCTGGAATATGAACAACATCACTAGTCTTATGACATAGAATGAAATGTGTCATCTTCAAAAATCTATCCACCACCACAAATATGGAATCATTCCCTCTCTGTGTCCTCGACAATCCAAGGAAAAAATCCATACTAATGTCCTCCCATGGCCTCTTAGGTATAGGTAATGGCTGATACAATCCAAAATTCTGACTTGTTCCTTTCACCATTTGACATACTCTGCAACTTTGTAAAAAATTCTTCACATCTTGTTGTAACTATGGCTAGTAATAATTCTCACTAACAAGAGCAATGGTCTTATCTCAACCAAAATGCCCAACCAATCCTCCACTATGCTTCTCCTTGATTAGATTCTCTCTCATAGAACTCCTTGGAATGCACAATTGGCTTCCTCTAAACAACATTCCATATTGGATTAAGAAATGCAACCATCTTGTCCTATCCAATGTAATAGGTTCCAAACAAGCCCTCCAAGCTTCTGCAAAGTCTAGATCTTCTAGATACAAAATCTTGAGTTCATTGAACCCACCAACCTCTATATTAATCTCTATCAACAAATTTTTCCTTCTACTTAAGGCATCTACAACTCTATTTGATCTTCCACTCGTGTTTCAAAAAAAAAGTATAACTTTGCAAAAACTCAACCCATTTTAAGTGCCTTTGATTCAACTTTCCTTGACTATTGAGACACTGCAAAGCCTGGTGATCAATATATAAAATAAATTCTTTTGGCAACAAATAGTGTCTCCATTTCTTTAAACCCTGAACTATAGCATAGAACTCTTGATCATAGACAAAATATTTTTTCTTAGCATCATTTAACTTCTCACTAAAATAGGCAACATGATTACCTTCTTGACTCAAAATAGCTCCTATGGCAGTGCCACTAGCATCATAATCTACCTGAAAGACCTTATTGAAATCTAGAAGTGCCAAAATAGTTTTCTCTATAAATTTCTTCTTCAACATATCAATTTTTTTTGCTACTCCTGTAGTCCACTTAAACTCTTTTCTATCCCCTCTCATTGCTTTAGTTAGAGGTGCACAAATAGTACTGAAACTCTTAATAAACTTTCTGTAAAAAATTGCTAAAACATGAAATGATCTTACCTCTATAACACTCCAAATAAACAATAACAAATTTTCCTAAAAATTATTTTAATACTTCCTTCATAAGTTGCATAAATGTGCTTGGTGCATTGCTTAGCCCAAAAGGCATGACTAACCACTCGTACAAGCCCTCCTTGGTTTTAAAGGTTTTCTTCCATTCATCTCCTTCTTTAATATGAATCTGGTGATATCCGCTCTTCAAATCTATCTTCATGAAGTACTCAGATCCACTCAAACAATCCATAATATCATCCATCCTTGGCAAGGGAAATCTGTACTTGATGGTGATCTTGTTGATGGCTCTAGAATCTGTACATATCTGCCATTCCCCATCCTTCTTTGGTGCTAGTACTATAGGTACTACACATGGACTCAAACTCTCACGAATCAATCCCTTCCACAACAACTCTTGCACTTTTTTGTTCAACTCTTTGCTCTTTGTTGGAGTCATACGATGAGCTACCTTATTTGGAAAACTGGCTTCAGGAATTAGGTCCATCTGATGACTAATATTTCTTACCAGAGGCAAACCTTCAGGTAAGTTATTAGAAACAATAACTTGAAACTCATTCAAAAAATATGTAACCTCTACAAATACCTCAATAGTATCTTCTTTATCAACTCTAGGGATCAATACAAAACACATATGCTCATGCTTCATACCTTCTAGGAACCTTCTTCCATCAACCAAACAAATTCTTGCATTACTACATACCTTTTCCTCTGCCTCTTTCAAGGGCTTCAACTTATGACGAACTCCATCCTTTGTCAAAGAATAGATGTTGGCATGTCTATCATGTATTGCTCGCCAATCAAACTGCCATGGTCTACCTAACAGCATATGACAAACATCCATAGGCATAATATCACACAATACCTCATCATGGCAATTTCCAATCTTGAACTTTACTAGACATTGTTCATTTACCAAAGCTTTATGGTCCTTTTGCAACCAAGCAATCCGGTATGGTTTTGGATGCCTTCTTCTCTCCAACTGAAACTTACTAACCATCTCTTCTGAAACAAGGTTATCAGTACTACCTCCATCAATAATAACATTGCAAACTTTACCTTCACACTTACATCTGGTGCAAAAAAAATTCTTCCTTTGAGTTGGCTCTTTCTCCTCATTCAACAAGGCTCTTCTAGTAACAAGAACCTCTCCTCTTTTTGCATCCTCAGAATGTGAAGACTCAACATCTTCGTCTACATGTGCAACTCATGCATTACCCTCAGGTCTTCTATTTGTCCTTCCTTGATGTTGAGGACACTCATATGGCCTATGCCCTTCTTATCCACATTGGAATCAGGTTCCATGAAAGCTCGTCTCCCTGGTCCTCGCCCAGATCTTCCTCTTCCTCTTTGGTCTCCATTATTTTGATCATGAGGATGATAGGTGTTATCTCCTTTCTAGTTCTGGCTACTACTAGATCCTTCGCCATTCTTTTGGTCTTCATTTCGACCTTCATATGACCGTCCACTAGTCCTTCCACCATGACCTCCACCTCTTTGCTTACTTTCAAACCTCCTATTCAACTTCTCTTCTACCTTCAAAGCAAACTGATATGCATCTTAAATGGTAGACATTCTTACCAGACTTAGCTCTTCTTGAATGCTTGGCTTCAACCCATTTATGTAACAGGAAACTTTCTCCTTGTTGGCTTAGAATGACCTGTTATGATTTGGACTCAGTAGAATTCTTCTGTGTACTCCTTAACAAATTTTCTTGCTTGTTTCAACCCTTGCATCTTCTTCAAAAAATCCAACTCATAGTCCCCAGGAATGAACTGTCTTTTCAAATTTTCCACCATCTAATCCCATCTTGTTAGTTTCTCTTTTCCTCTTCTATTTCTTTCCAACTGGACTTCTTTCCACCATATGCTAGCATGGCCTTTCAATTTGGCCTTTGCAAATTTGACCCTATCTGGGTCTTCTATTTCCTCATACTCAAAATACTCTTCCATGTCATTGATCCAATTGATCAGCTCCTCTAGATTTAGGTTTCCAAAAAAATTAGAAACTTCTATCTTTGGCCTCTTTCTAATCTTCGAAATGGACCTAATCAGTTTGAATTCTCCAAGATCCATTACATCATGTGCTTCCTCTTCGAATGGCTCCTCATCTTTAGCCTCATCCTCACTTTCATCTCTTCTTCTGACATTAGCTCCCCTATGTAGCTCCTCTTGCAATGCTTGAACTTCTCTCTGGAGGGCTCTAAAACCCTCTTTTGTTACCCCAACATTTCTCCCACCATGGTTTCATCATGGAGGCATCTTTTCTCATAGACTCACAACCACAAGTCCTGGTGCAAATTGCCTCACATTCGGCAATCTGTTTACATACTCATGAAAAATTGCTCTAATACCACTTGATGAGGGGTACTCCCCTTACAATCTAAAACTCATAAAAACAATAGATAATGGCACAAACAAAATGCAATAAGGAAAGAAAATATTTTCTATTATCACTGAAATGAAAATGAAATTACAACATTGTATTTGCCATCACATGGGCTTTCTGATTACATAAATCTACAAATTTGCAAATTGGAGCCACCATCTACTCTGCTTTGGCCTCCTCTCTGTAGTCCCCCTTTACATCCTTTATTTGGAAGGTGTAACCGCGCTAGAATCATCTAGAAAGTGTAACCACCCTAGAGTCTTCTAGAAAGTGTAACTTCCTCAGGAAGATATTTTGAAATTTTATTAATTTTGGTATTACAACTTCACGGGGTCATAACTTTTGATTCGACCGTCAGATTTTCTATTATAACACCTTTTCAGAAAGGTCTCAAGAAATCTTGTTCCAGAAAGTAGGGCCTAAAGGTCACTACTTTTATTTTCTACCAATTTTTAGGCCCATCCAAAGCCTCTAAGTGCCTCAAAATTGACCCCAAAGATTTTACTAGGATTTTTGAAAATTAAAATTTTAATATCTCTCAAATGACAAATGGTATAGAAGTGATTTCTTCACCATTGGCTTCAATTTACCATTATGGAGGTCTGTGTAAGATTTTTGTGTCCAACTATGCATAAATGCAAACTTACTAAAATAGTAACCCTACCAAATTTAGCCTTTTTTGAAAAGAAACAACTTTTTTTGGGTGATGCAAGATTGCTCTTACACCCTGGATGCTCCTGCATCACTCTATATATATATGTATATATATACATATACATATATACATACATACATATATATACATACATATATATATATAAAGATATAAATATATATACATATACACACACATATATATATACATATACATATACATATACATATACATATATAGACATATATATACATATATATATATGTATATACATATATATATGTATATACATATATATATATGTATATATATACATACATACATACATACATACATACATATATATAGACACAAAACTCAACAACATAATTCATTAATGGCAACTGCACTTGAATCTATTCATAATAAATGGAAATCAGATCTAAATAAATGCAAAATGTGGTCACACACACAAGAACCTTTTACTTAATATCCATAAAACTTAACACCATAATACATTAATGGCGACTGCACTTGACTCTATTTACAATAAGTGAAAAGTAGATCCAGATAAAAGTAAAATGCAGTCACACACACAAGCCACATGAACTCAAATCATTATGAATTGATAAATCCCTTCCCTTCATTGCTTCGAACAATAAATTGAAATTGGGAAAATACAAAACCACAAACGAAATATCAACTGCTAATGACAAAATTGCAAAAAAATAGCACAATATTCATTTTAACAGTTCCAAATACACATCTTCAACATAAGTCTTATCTATTGAAGATATCCATGATGCACATGCATCAAAACATCCACGATACGTTAGATATATCTTCAATAGATAGACATCTTTCAATGTCTATAACTGTTTCATGAACACACAATTAATTTGGATTGGAAAAATAGAAAGCCATGACCAAAATATCAAAAGCCAATCAGGAAATTGCAAGAATATAGGTAAAACTCCATATTAAAAATACAAATGCTACAACAAAATATCGTTTACAATTGAGAAAATTTAAAACTAGCAACAAAATATCAATTGCTAATGAGGAAATTGTGAAAAAAAACACAAACTTCATTTTAATAGCTCAAAATACACATCTTCAACAAAAGTCTTATTTTTTGAAGACATGCATGATGTACATGCACAATACATCACACATGACTATATCAAAGAACACTACAAAGTCATGAAATATTTCCAATAGCAACAAAACATGAAATAAGAATGAGTGCAATGAGAACATTACTTATATATACAATTTGTGTGTATATATATGCATATATGTATGTGTATGTATATACACCCATACACACACACATATATATATGTATATATATACATCTACATATATACATATACATATATATATATAATTATATATATATGAATATATATAATATGTATATATATACAAGACACAATTAATAATATATAATATATTTAATTTTTTTTAAGAAAAAGAGGCAAGCCACTATAATTATATTATATTAAATAATAGTTATTACAAAAACTTGGTTCAGGGGAGTATACTGGTAGGAAAGAACTAGGAATAAAACCTCCAGTTATAACTCAAGAAAGTACATAAATTCATATCATGAACCTACAACTGACTCAAACCTGGTATAGACCTCTTTACATTTAGAAATGACAAACCCACTTCATAGTGTGGAAAGATAGACCCCATTACATTTCCAAAATGCTGACCCTTCCTAGTTACATTGAATAAATCCCTTTACATGCCCCTTTACATTATGAAAATAAATATCCCTTTACATTTCCAAAAAATAGACCCTTTACATTTTAAGAATATAAACCCCTTTGTACATGACATTCGATGTTTAATACAAAACATTATGCTCATAACAACCAAAAAACCCTGATTACATATTTGACCTGCAGAAGTTGAACAAAGGCAAAAAATTGATTAGAAGGAAGTTGATTTGTTCCTTGCTCTTCGAGGGCCATTAACTGAACTTTCATCATATACTTGTTTCTGCTTAAAATCATAATCCTATGAAGGAACTGTTGCATTTATATTAGGAACATAACGATAACAATATTTCCCCTTGGCATCTTGTGGACGGATTGATAATGCAAATCATGCACACATGTATGATTCCTCAAGAAGGAAATTTCATGAAACTTTCTCTTGATTTGATCTATGTCCTCCATAGTGAAAGCATAATGGTATTTATTAAGAGCTTGATAGAGGTAAAATGATGTATCATGCATTGTTGATAGAAGCATACCTTGAAAAAATTTTGCATACCACTTTTTGTAGTGAATTAGATGCCTAGGGAATAAACCTCCTACCAGACCATCACCTTTGGTGAAGTCATACTACTGAACACTTCGAAGTAATGCATCATTTTCCAAGTAAAGTTGAACAACAAATTTACTGGCTATAATTTTAAAAAAATTATAGTTTTGCACCAAATCCAATGTGTTTGATAAGAAAATAGACAGTAAATTTGCTGGAAATATGATCCTTTGAAGTTTTGTGTGCAATACATCCTCACCAGTGATGATTTTAATGCAATTGAAAGCATACTTATAGTTTACTTTGAAATTTTTTTGCAATTCCTCCTCGATGCATGATGAAAAGGGCTCTTCCCATGGTTTCACTGTGATTGGCACTCTGTAATTTCTCACTTGAAACTCAAGCTCCATGAACCTGTGAATTATCAGTGATAACGTGCAATTCTTTGCAAAACAATTGAATTTCCGATATGAGCCAAATGAATTAAGACGGGCTCTTTTTAAAGACAAGCTTTCCATAATTTTTATATTTTATATTTAAATTATTATTTGTATGGTTCTGAAAATTTGATTGGTGAAGCTTAAATCCTTAATAGGAACCACCAAACCATTAGAAGCAATATAATGAATCACAAATCAGCATAAAATAAATTGGATGCAAACAAACAAAACAAAGTATACCTTTTTGCCTTCATTGCTTGAGCTCCATTTCTCTTTTATCCTTCGCTCTCAAAGCCTTTTGATATGTTTCTCTCAAATTTTGGAGTGCACAAATCGATTGACTTAAGACAATAATAACAATGAAAGTTCAAGGATAGTGGTTGTAATTGTGAAGAAATGAATGCCAAACTTATAGACAAAGTTCACAAGATGGATGGATGAGATTGAATAGAAGATTGGCAGATGAGATTGAATGAGAGAATGTGCAAAGGAAAGTTGTTCATTCTAAAAATGGAAAATGTAAGAAGGATGGAAGAGAATAGTGAATTAGAAAATAGAAATATGTAAGATGAGTGGAGAGAACAACGGAAAGTGGAATAGTTAATTGAAAGAAAGAGATAGCCAAGTGAAAGAAAGGGTTAGTCAAGTGAAAAAGGAAATAAATAAATTGAAGAGTTAGCCAAAAAAAAAGAAAGAATAAAAAAGTTAAGTAAAGAGGAAATTGTGACAAGTTTTTGAAAATAAAATAAATATTTTTTTTTATGTCATGAATAATTAATTAAAGTAATTAATTTTGTGATTTTTAGCATTGTCTCAAAGAAAAATTAAGAAATTTTTTAATCAAGTCTTGCCCCTGCAAAAACGGGATTATGATGCCCCCTCAAGAAATTGGCAAAAAATTGAGGCAAATTTATCGATGAGATGATTTAATGCATCTAGATAGAAGAAATATTAGCTAGAAGAAAAGGTTAGTAAGAAGGGAAGAATAATTAGTTTGATCAATATTAGATGTGGAGAAGATTAATTGATTAGGATAGAATGGATCGAAGAAATATTAGCTAGAAGAAAAAGTTAGTGAGAAGGGAGGAATGGTTAGTAATGTGAATGGATGAAGAAAGAAGAAGTGATGAAGATATCATCATAAGCCGTGACAAGTGCACATTTATCAACATCGAGCATTTTTATTTTGCAAATAGATGACATACACTGAGGTATTAAAAAACCATGGAGCAAAAATGTTATCACTTTGCGTAGACTGAACACATTATACAACGAGTGTCATGACTCATACTAGGAACTTAATTGCCCTAGCCATATTGTAGAAATTTTTTGCACATATGTAGACCTAAATTTCATTTAATAGATTGAACTCCTATTGACATGCATGCGTGACAAACCAAAAATTAGTTGCATTGTTAATGGTCGCCAACAAAGAATTCAACATTTATGAATTATGGTGTCAAGTCTTTAACTGAAAATAGACATGAACCTATTAAAGCATTCAATGATAAGGAACGATAGAGATTAACCCATTAGAGGGACATAAAAAAATATGAAATGACAGTGTAAAAGATATAGGAAGTTCTTTCAAACGTGTTCTTTTTTGATAATTTTTTGATGAGGATCAAATTTGTGTTTGTTGACAGCATTAAAACTTGAAACCACAATCCATTAGTTAATGACACCATGCATCAATAGAAAAACTCAATGCAAAGACATGACTATATCAAAGAACATTACAAACCCATGAAATATTTCCAATATATTTACAATCCAAGCAAATGAATAAACAACCCAAATAATCATTTTCTCTAGAGGCTTAAAACTTCACACCATAAGCCATCAATGATGTCTACATTTCAGTCTAATATTTTTTCCAATACGAACAAAACAATTACCAATTGATGAAATGATTTTATACCCATACATTTTGTGCTTATTTAGACCTAATTTTCATTCCGTTTAATAGATTGAAGTGGAGTTGGCATGCATGCATGCAAAGAAAAGATTAGTTCCATTCTTAATTGCGGCCATTACAGAAGTCGACATTAATGAATTATTTTGTTAAGTCTTTCACTCCACAAGAGAGATTAACCCATAAAAGAACTAAAGATAGGGAGGAATAGAAATTAACCCATAAAATGTAGAGAAGAACAAACACTAGAAATTAACACAAAATGCAGAGATGCAAAAAAATATGAAATGACACTGCAAAAGATATAGGAACTTACAAACGCCTCATTTTTTTCTTGCAATACAATAGACATAAACCATCTCAACAGACACAAATTTCAGCCTCATCAAACAATTTGAGCAAATGAATAAACAACACGAATAATCCTTTGCTCGACAGACTTAAAACTTCACACCATAAGCCATTAATGACCCCTGCATTTCAGTCTATTCACAATAAATGAAAATATGCAAATAGTAAATGGACAATGTCCTCGTTAAAACACCACATGTCAATAAAAATAGTGAGTGTGAAGACATGACTATATCAAAGAACATTAGAAAGTCATGAAATATTTTCAATAGCAGTAAAACATTACGAATATGTTAAATTAATTAGAATAATCAAGTTATTAAAAAAATGCAAAACCCTAAGGAAAATGGCAACAACTAATCAAAAAATTGCAAAAAAATACCAAAATTGCCTTTCAATAAGATAATCCCAAAAATATTAGCATCACAAAAAAAACCATTACTAGCACGATTCCCGAGCAATGTTGCACTTATTTAGACCTGATTTTCATTTCCATTTAGTAGATTGAGGTGCAGTTGGCATGCATGCATGCAAAGAAAAGATTAGTTACATTCTTAATCGTGTCCAAGAGAGAAGTTGACATTAATGAATTATGGTGTTAAGGCTTTAACTCCACAAAAGAGACCAACCCATAAAAGAACTGAAAGATAAGGAAGAATAAACATTAACCCATAAAATGCAAAGAAGAACAAACACTAGCAGATATGTTAAAAACTATAAAATGACACTGTAAAAGATATAGGAACTTGCAAACGCCTCATTTTTCGCTTCCAATACAATAGAAATAAACCCTCTCAACAGACACAGATTTCACCCCCATCAAATAATAAAGCAAATGAACAATGCCCACACTTCAACTATATCGAGACATTTTCCACTTATTTAGACCTAATTTTCATTTTCATTTAATAGATTCAAGTGCAGTTGCCATGCATGCGTGCAAAAAAAATATTAGTTCCATTCTCAATGGTGGCCAATAGAGAAGTCAAAATTAATGAATTATGGTCTTAAGTCTTCAACTCAACAATAGAGACTAACCCATAAAAACAATCAAACATAGGGAAGAGCAGAACTTAACCCATAAAATGTAGAGAACAATAAATAATAGACATTAACCCATAAAATGTAGAGATGTAAAAAACTATAGAATGAAATTGTAAGAGATATAAGAACTTACAAATTCCTCGTTCATCAAACAATTTGAGTAAATGACCAAACAATGCAAAAATGATAGCGTAGAAGATATAGCAACTTACAAACGCCTCCTTTGTCACTTCCAACACCATAGATGTAAACCCTCTCAACAAACACAAATTTCAACCTCATCAAACAATCCGAGCAAATGAATAAACAACACAAATAATCCTTTGTTCAACAGACTTAAAACTTCACACCATAAGCTATTAATGATGCCTGCACTTTAGTCTATTCACAATAAAATAAATTGTGCAAATAGTAAATGCATAATGTCCTTGTTAAAATTCCACGTGTCAACAGAAACACTAGGCGCGAATAGACAACTATATCAAAGAACATTACAAAGTAATCAAATATTTCCAATAGCAACAAAACATTAGGAATTCATAAATTAATTAGAATAATTAAGTTTATTAAAAAAACAGAAAACCCCCAAGAAAATCACGACATCCAATGATGAAATTGCAAAGAAAAGGTCAAAATTGCCTTTTAATAAAATAATCCTTGAAACATTAGCATGGATGCTTCCCGAGGAAAAGGAATTCAAAATGTGTCGATAGTAAATGCACAATGTCCTTGCTCAAATGCCACACGTCAACAAAAACATTGGGCCCGAAGACACGATTATATCAAAGAACATTACAAACTCATGAAATATTTCAGATAGCAACAAAACATTAGGAATTCATTAAACTAATTTGAAAAATTAAGTTGATTAAAAAAAAACACAAAACCACGAGGAAAATCATGACAACCAATGACAAAATTGCAAATAAAAGCCGAAAATTTCCTTTTAATAAAATAATCCCGAAAACATTAGCAGCCCCTAAATAAAAAATTATCCGCATGACTCCTGAGCAAGAAACTAATAGGCATGAGTGTGGTGAAAAAATTAGTCTCTTGCCTATAAAGGCAGGGACTAATAATAATGGGTAAAAAGATGTTAAAGTTTTTTTATTTTAGCCTACATCATATCAATGAACAAGTCTAGATTACTAAGTAGGGAATATAAGGGAATGTGTAAATTTAACATCCCCTACTCCATCTATTGAGCTATAAACAAATGAGTAACATTTAATTTAGGAATAAATAATAAAATTATCATTAAAAAATTTAAATTTAAATATAGAAATTGGGTCAAAATGGCTCTTTTTTTAGTATATACATCAATTATAGGCATGATGAGATTGTAGAAGAACCAACTCTGGGTTGTACCTCCCCTTTTGCAAAAAAATTCTAATGTCCTAAGACAATAGGCCAAAGGTAAACCAAATACCAATACCTTTCTCTATCAAAAAATATGTTTATAACCTTTTGTAATCTTTATTATAATTGTCTACACTAATTTAAACAATAAGAATACAATTGATGTCTCCAAGCATGTGAACAAACTAGATGCTATTAAAAAAGACAAAACATATTTGGACTTTGTAACTCTTTCAAATAGAAAGCATATAAGAACCAAATTTGTCAATTTCATCATGATTATTTGAATTGCATAAGTTCATATTAGATAACTCACTATTTTAGAATTGGACAAATTTACCTTGTTGAACTAGAAAATGAAAGGCTTCATAATCCATTGAAGAAAAAATCATAAATACTAACCTTATTAGGTGAATTAAAATCAAATTGGAAAGCTTCCTATCCATGAGATTCATGAAAACATACTTAGCTATTGAATTGGTTTAAACCAACAACTTCATTGGTCAACTTCCAATGAAGGGTGTGGAGCTTAGGAAATTCATATGAATCTGTTGCATATATTAAATCATGTTGATCCTTTCAAGATGACAATTCATCCTTCATGAAATCAAGGTAAAAAAAAACCATATTAGGTGGATGGATTAAGAAACCAAGTACAACAATATGCTTGTTAGTATATCCATCCAGATATTCACTTAAAATGGAAAGCCACATAGTTAATACTATCCAAAATACATGCTAAGGCATTTTTTGATTTGAATATTTGACACTCATATAAGCTAACATAATCAATAAATTTGTCAATGTTAACACTAGCAAAATTAGAAGAATTGTTTATATCAAAAAGGACTTGCTTGCATCACATGCATCATTTATGTAGCACGAGTCTTCATTACGAATATCTAATTCAAAAGTGAATGACTGAAGCATTCCAAATGAAGAAAAGAGCCTATAGTTTGTTGAAATCCTCATCCTTTCCATTAGCCCCCTTTATCACCTCCTCCTCCCTAGCCATGTGGTCTGAAGACTGAGTGGTGGAATCTTCTTTTATCATTTTGTTCAATTATGAGAAGTGGTTGGGGCCTTTGACAAACTCATCTAGTTCCTCAATAGTATCTTGTCGCTTACATGTCCTGTTACCGTCAGTTTGCTCCGAGTTGCTAGTTATCTCGTCAACTAACACTTCTTTCTTGTTTTTGGCTGACTTGTGAGACCTTTTGCTCCATCCCAATATCCACACTCATTGCCACCATAGTATCACCTTTAGAATCTCTATCCACAATGCCCTCCCTCCCTCGCTATCTGTGTTTGGCATCTCCACATGACACTGGATGTCCTTTTTTCCCTTAGTCTTGGTCGTCAGTTTGTTGTCCTTGGTGGGGGGATTTTTTAACTCATAGAGCTCAGCAGCCGCCTTTGATTGGGCTAAACCCGCACCCCCTTTTTCTTTTTGGTAGGGGGTTTGGATTTAGGGACATCTTTGGTTTCATCTTGCATAGAGGGGTTCTTCCTTTTTGGTTTGATAGATGCAGTAGGGGAAGGTTTTTCAGGAGAGTGGTTAGAAGGTTCCTACTCTTCAACACAGACAACAAATATATTCTTGGGGGGACAGACAGGTTAGAGAGCCTCAATGCTTTCTTCAAGGGGAATGAGAAGCTTGTCAAAAAGCATTTAGGGTTTGAAAAGGAGATGCTTCTAAAGTCGTCAGATCAGGTTTTCTTAGCTATCATGAAGTATGCTACTTTAGAGGGGAGATTTAAAGTCTTCTATTTCTACCATCTATCATTACTTAACCATTTTAGGAACAAAACGCTTATAAGTTTTCATTTTTATCTGCTTTCCTCTTTGGAAAAATCAATTAAGGAAACCCTTGATTCTGTTTCCTTGGACCCTGAAACGCCGCCACCTCTGCCTTTACACTAGGGCCTCATACTTCGGCCCTACCATTTGCATAATCAATCATGTTTCAAACAAACTCATTACTATATTTGTAACTCAACTCATTAATAAAAGTCTCTAGCCTAGTCTCAACTTTGAACTCATCACCATCTCTCAAAATTGCTTCTTCTATGGATTCTACTTGAGGCAATTCAAACTCTTCATATCAAAGCAATGAATCAACATGCTCTATAATTTGAATTCTATCATAATGAGCCTTTGCATTCTTTATAGAAAATTATGTATTTAATGATAATTTTTTGAGGCATTATGTCAAATAGTTAATTTGCCCCACCTACGGTTTAACATTTTACATACATGTCTACCAAGGCAATTAAAGAAATATTGGCAATTTCAAACTCATTGGTTTGAGGCATTATGTCAAACAATTAATATGTCCTATCTATGGTTTCACATTTTGCATGCATGTTTGGAAGGGGAGTTACATCTATAACAAGTGATCAGAATTGTATTAATGATAATATCAATTATTGCATATTCTGTTTTGTGGGTAAATATGATGTGAGTTTTATTGATTTGTTGAAGATAAAAATTGTGTTTTTATTTTTGTCATAGTAAATTCAATTTTTTACTAGCAATGATGTTTTCAATCTTGTTGTTATATAAGAACAATATATCTAATCTATTCAATCACGATAATTCTGGGGGTATTTTAGGATTGGACAACTGCTTAATTCTAATAGTTGTGATTATTGTTACAATGTAAAATTGTTAAAGTTATGCATGTTAGTAGCAATGAGAGAATTCATATGACCGTGTTGTTTCTTTAATTATTTGTTTTCTTACACTAATTATTAATATCATGGACACTTTTCCTATCTACTTTTACCTTCTAGTGTGTGTGGACTAAGATCTCTATGTCATCATGCTTGAAGACTATTAAATTTAATTTTATAATTTTCAAAGTACAATAAAAGTTGTTTTTTTTGGTGCCATCAAGTTCTACTATTATGTAGTAAATTATCATACATTTTTACAAATTCTTATCAATATTTTTATAAGTTTAAACTATTACTATTATGGTTCCACATGAATTTAGGAATTTGGATGTTAATGTTTATTTTAATTGTATTAACTTAAATTTTAATTGTCATTGTGTGATCTTAAGTTATCATTAGTGGTGCATTTTTGTAAGAAATTATGACTCTAACTTGTCTATATTAAACATAAAACTTACTTAAAAGATCTATATTTAAAAATTTCCAACTAAATTTATCTTTTATATAAAAATTCTCCTACATAAACTTGTTAAAATGCAATACCAAACCACCTACTTATTTTTTAAATTAATATATACTATTTTTATATATAATTAAACACTCACTCATCAAAATAAAAATAAAAATCACGTATATCATTGTTATTAGATAGGAAAAGAGCTTTAAAAATTATCCCAAACTATCACAAACATTGCCCACAATCATATATATAACAGAAAATGCATTGATGAACACTTATTTTGATGTGATTGTGAGCATTAAAGTTATAAAACTAATAACAGAGAATTACAGTTCTCCAAACATTTTAAATATAGGTTTCAACTGCATGCGATATATTTATTCATAACTGTTGAAATCATTTTCAATCTGATAACATAAGAAATACAATAGCTCTTGAATACCAGAGTACATGGCAAACAGACC
The DNA here is from genome assembly GCA_007258455.2 of Sequoia sempervirens. Classification (NCBI taxonomy): domain Eukaryota; kingdom Viridiplantae; phylum Streptophyta; class Pinopsida; order Cupressales; family Cupressaceae; genus Sequoia; species Sequoia sempervirens. Next base: position 282,722,353 of record VDFB02000013.1, read on the forward strand.
AGATCTACAGTGAATTCATGGCATATAAATATGAGATATGTAGGGCCTATGCAATGCCATGGTTTTGCTTGGGCTTCTGCTGGGCATTCTGCTCGTACAAATGAAGAAAAGCAGCTGCAGAGAGTGCTGCCAGAGTAATACCCTGTGCGTGTATTCTGTATACATCAAGATCACCCAATACTTACAAACCATCATCACACTATTCTAACTGATACAAACTTATGAAGTAACTATTCAACATCTGTGAGAGGAAAGAAGAAATCCATACCTGGCATGTATAAGCTTGAGACTGGTTTTCATGGAAGGTTTAGAGAAGTTATAAGCAAGGGAAGCCCCTATACTTGAACTCCACAGTGCCCCTACTGAGGTGAGCTTATTCTCAGATACCCATTTCCTCATGGAACCTGCCATCTCCATCTTTTCTCACTTTTTTCACTCAACTGGTAATCTCTGAATCGATCCAGACTAAGTGGGGGAAACTTACTCTACCCCGGCTCTACCAAGAGAGATATTTAAGGCAGGAAATGAATGGTACAGACCGACCCCTTGTTTCCTCTCTTCCCCTGATTTCATCTGCCCACAACAGAACAGAAGCTGTGGATTGTTGAGATAGGAAATGGTTTTATTGAGATCATAGAGCTGTTCAATGTAAGGTATAGATTCATTCCGGAAACCTCGGAGTTTCTGTAAGCCGTTCCGTACAATAGTCACGTCATTCTCTTTATGGGACATCAACACGTGATGAGCACCCCAACTATAGGTAGAGCAATACGGTGTGCCAAAAAGTAATCCACAAGAATGCCTTCTGTTGTTTTGTCATTATCAAATGTTCTAATTGTAATCCCTATGTCACTTTTCACTTAGTTTTATGGTGTTTTGTGAGAATGTTCATATATATTTATCAAGAGAAAATGGTGTGATTTTGTAAAAAGTTGGGTTCATTCGTTTAGTTTTTATCTACAGATGATTTGTGGGTATTGTTTTATTTTATTTTTTATGTGTATAAATTCATTCATCTTTCTTGTCTAATTATCGTGCATATTTACACATTGATCTCTAAATAGCCACTATCTCTTGTGATCCTATGTATCTTTTGATTTCAAGTTGGGTTTTTAGTGTTGAGGTTATCCTCGCAAGTACAAACTTGACTTGTCTTAAATTAAATTCAAAATTTCAAAATTTGGTTGACTAGCCCCATTTAACATTCTTGGCCAAGGCCACCCAAATACATATTTGTGTGATTCAATGTCATGTACTATTGTATAAATATATTTGCTACATTCATTCTAAAAACGCAAGGGATAGCAAGGGGGGCCAAGAATGTTAAAGAATCAAGGAATTGTCTCTCAATCTAGAAGAGTAAATCAATAGTGACACATTTGGATTTGGTGCTAAAACAAAAGTAATGAATTTTCTTTCTAGGGCTTGCTTATTATTATTTATCTTGTTTGTTATTAAGGGGTTGATTGAGGCAAAGTGCCTTCACAACTTTGGTTGCACAATATAGCAAAGATATTTATCAATATTGTCGATTTGTAGATTCTAAAGAGAGGTCAAATAATTATCTATTAGATTGCACAAATAACATAATCCAAAGTACAACATAGGTCAAGTTCAATGGTACGAGTCTAGTTTGCAATCACAAATCTATTCCATATTGGAAATATTAACCCAAAGTAAAGAAAAGAAGAATATTATAATTCAAATTTGTGCATTCAAGTATTATAGCCATTATTTAATCCCGAGGAACTCATATTTCTACTTCATAACATTTTTGCAATCATTCTTTAGTCATGAAGCTAAGTGATCTTATTCTCACTTATTTCTATTTATAGCTTTTTACACAATTCATTCTAGCTCCAACTTTTAATTTTTATTTAGTATACGTTAATGTGTGCTCATGTTTATACATTTCATTGAATTACCCTACACTAAATGTAGGGATTATTCATTTCACTATTCACTATTCTATTGTCAAGTTACAGTGTCCTATTTGCTTATTACTTGATGAAATTTTAGATCTTTTGAGCACAACTCTACCATATAAATACATAAAGTATATTTAGAAGGTTTACAATAAAAGGATTGTTAGTTGGTATGCATAACTTAACAATATATGAGCATTTAAAATATCAAAATAAAGGTTAACAATGAATGAAAATATAAAATTGCACTCACATTGATATAGTAGGTGGTGGAGGATTGAAACTTACCAAAGCACCACCCACTAGGAAGGCTTGTTGAGAGGAAGATTAGGAGCTTCCTGCCCATTTTTTGGAACCAACACAACTAGTAGGACAAGAACATTAATATTAGCTATGACATTCACCTTGCAAATATTGTCTTATAAATTATATTTAAGTATATAGATGATAATAATTTGACTAGTCTCCAAATATCATGGAATAAATAAATATGGATGCACATGCAAGAGAGGGGTTTTTATTTATTATTTATTTAAACTCAAGGATACCTTAGTTATTGTGTAAGAAGACATTAAATGGGGAGGTTACCTACAAATGGTTAAAATTGAGATTTGTAAAAAGATCTTCCATATTTGAGTGTTATGACAAGACAATCAATGCCCGTATGGAATGCCTAGGATCAAGATTTTGGTCAATTCATCAATATGATATAATCTATGATATTTATGACACATAAGAAGATTGTAAGATGTGTAAGGGGGTTACTATTTTGGGTGCTTGACTATGACTATAGGTGATCCAGGAGGATCCAGAAAACCTTAAAAAATGGAAGTCTTCAAATATTGATGGAGATGACCCCGGTGCGTAGAGCTCTCCAATACGATCCTAACACAACTTGAATCATGTCAAAAGGAGACTATATGCAAAAATTTATGCTCGGTCAAAGTTCGGCAAGGCCAAGGATTCCAAATGCAGACCCTAAGCCAAAAAAAATTTGTCTCCAAACTGGACGAAAATGACACCAAGTTGAGGAGCTTGTTGAGACGATTTTGACATCGCTTGAATCATGTCAAATGGAGTCTGCATGAGCGAGATATGGCTGGTCAAAGTTTTAAAAAAAAGATGGGTTGACTAGGTTGTACGAACTTTGATGTGGCAGTCTGTATGATGATGTGGCATCACCAGGGAAGATATGGTGGCATTGATGTGGCCAATTTAGAGCAATCAGAGATTGACACGTGGCACTAGCAGGTGATGAAGTGGACCAATCATAAACCGGCACGTGTCCTTTTAGAGGAAAATTATATGGTGCCACATGGCCCAATAGTTGGGCACCTTGTGGCACCCATGTGGCGGTCTCCAATCGTGATGGGTTAGTTTTATTTGTTCAAAATGTGAATTGGGGGATTCGAACTCCCAACCATTCACCTTCAACATTCCATCCTCACTATCACACCATGAGATTCTCTCTATCCCATATGGGGGTGGCAGTAATACTTAAACATGAAACAGGAAATAGCGAGTTTAATGGGAAGGCCGGTGATTGGAATTGTTGACCTCCCTCATACGCCAAACCCACCTGACCGCCATGTTAAGGGGCCGCTTCGAGATATAAGGGGCCAAAATCCTATTTAAAGGCTTAAATCGTAGAGATCCCTAAACAAAGGGGCTTGAGCCTCCCCATATTCAATTAAACCATAAAAAAATATATATTAAAATCTTAACACCCAAATCCTTAAAGGTTTTAAAAGGGTTTTCAAAGATTTTTTGTTTTAAGGGCTTGATTTAGGAGATTGGGGAAATATTTTGTTAACCCCTATATAGAACGTAAAAATGTATTTAAAGGGGGAATTTTTTCTCTTGTAAAACTAATTCTTGAGAGAGGGGGATTGAGCTATTGGGAATTAGAATAATTCTCTTAGAGGGGAAATGGTACTGAGTGTTCAACAACATAGGCTCCTTATAAAAGGGTGAAAACTCTTATTGTAAAGAGAACTCGAAGGGGGAAGCACTCGGTGATCCAGTGGATGAGGTATTGCTCATGGAGGTTGAATTGTCCATTCTTCGAGATTGAAGAGAGACAGAGAGGCAAGTTGAAGGCATCTCAAATCTATGCGTAGAATGAAGGTTTGTGAGTGGATTGTTTTATTCTCCATTTACTCTTATGCTCTGGTTATGTATATGCGAAATAGAGATTCTTTGTAAAAACTTAGATTAGAAAAAGCATTAGATATGCTACATTCTTTCCATAAAGTGGCAAAGGACTAATTTGCAAATTGAAGACCAAGTTGTGATGTAACAAACCCTTATTGAGCTTTGCATTAGTTAATGGAGTGGTGTCGCAGTTGAGCGAGCTCAGAGACGTAACCTGAACATTGGGTGAACTCCGTTAACAAACCAATTTCTATCTCTTTGTGTTTACTCTTATTGATTTCAGTAAATTGATTCCTTCATTAGTTGTTAATTAGTATGTCATCAAGTTGATAACTAATTAAATAAACCTAATTTTTTAATTTCAACGATGAATGAATATAACCACACAATTATGTTTGTGATTGGGAAAAACTGTAATTAGGCATTAAGTGCAAGTTATTTGTAAACCTTTAATTATAGATCAATAGGGGCATTATTTTTTTGTTATAGGTCATAGTTTGGGATCTTAGTTATGGGAAACCATTTATGGTTTCTAGTTTATTATTTTTGATATATTGGAGGCATGTGATAGTCAATTCATATGATTTTTTTGTAGATACACTTATACTAGTATATTACTATCAAAATAGAGGAATAAATAGATTTAATTGATGCAATTATTTCTTTGAGGATTAATACAAGCTAGGGTATCTTTGGTGGTAGAGATTTTTCTACAAGGGTTTCTCCACATAAATTGAGTGTATGCATATTATTTTATGAGTTTAGTGATTTATTCTTGCTTATCCATTGTTTCATTATTAAAATTTATTGTCTTAATGACATGCTTTATTATATTTAAAACACTACATTAATAAAATTCTAATTGTCACTTTCTTTGTATTTCTATAATTGGCATCACAACCATGGATTGATTTAAAAGGGAACATTTTTTTTGCAATGTTATAAGTTTGTTGTGATTGTAGTGAGAGCATTGTAGTGGTTTTTAGATCTTACTAAAGTTAGAGAAGCCATGGAAAGCATATCATGATAAGAGATTAAGAAGTTAATTGGCTCCAAATGCAAGATTTGAAAACTAAAAATAAAGGATTTCTTGATGGAGATAGATTAGTGGAGATTTCTGACATCAAAGTATAAGCCTTTAAATGTTTCAAATGAAGATTGGAGAATTATGAACAAAAAGATATGAGGAAATATTTTATGATTTTAGGTTTTGCTCCTATATAGCACTCAACCCTCATTGTAATTATCACTTGAGCTTTCATATCTTTTTGATAGTCTCTTGCTTCTGTAGCTTTTTCTTGTTGAGGAATATTGCATATATTATTTGTAGATCTTTTGCGTGGAAGGTTTCTTTGTTTGTTGTTTGATCCTATGGCTCGTGGCTTTGTGGTTAGTGCTTATATGCTTTTAGGTTTTTGCTCCTATATAGCACTCAACCCTCATTGTAATCATCACTCGAGATTTTATATCTTTTTGACAGTCTCTTGCTTCTGTAGCTTTTTCTTGTTGAGGAATATTGCATATATTGTTTGCATCTATCTTTTGTGTGGAAGGTGTCTTTGTTCGTTGTTTGATCCTGTGGCTCGTAGTTTTGTGGTTTTTCACAATTCTAACATGGTATTAGAGATTAAGTGCATGAGAATAAATTAGACTAATAATCAATTAAAGATTAATTAATTATTAGCTAATGCACGATTACTCTAACAATCATTGCGTTTATTTTGAATTTATTAATAATTAGTACGCAAACATTGGTCTTTATGTTGTTAACATGATCATTAAAAATAGTAAGAGAGTGATTAAGAACTCAAAAATTAATTATTTGGTTCCTTTCACACAAGATTTAGAAGCTATAAAAATAAATTTAGGGTATGGAGATCAAAAGGATTGGGTTGAAAAAAACATTTGAATAAAGTAGAGTAATTTAAAACTATTTTACAAAGGTTTACTATGTAGGACTCTAAACTAGTAAGTATTTTTTTATCTATCAATGCTAAGTTGCAAATTAATATACTAAGTTAGATGATGATTAAGAGGATATGTTTAATGTTCCATATGTTAGTTCCATAGGTATTCTAGTGTATGCTATGGTTTGTACATGACTAGCCATTGTCCATGCAACAAATATTTTTAGCAAATTTATGTCTAGCCCATGTAAAGAGCATTGAACTTATGTGAAAATAGCTTATAAATATTTGGAAGGGACTTCTAATTAATATATATTTTATAATAGAATTAATGATGTGGGAAATTTTGATATTTAGGGAAATTTTGATATGAGTGTTGCTATGTTCACTCTATTTGGAGGAGTTATTAGGTGGATAAGTAAGAGAAAAATTATGATTTTGTTATCCACCATAGAAGAGTACTATATGGCTTGAACACATGCCTATAAGGAGGTAGTGTGGCTATAGAAATTGTTTTCAAGTATTGGCTTTGAGTGTTAATAGGTCAAGATCATATGTGATAGATTGTGTTATATGTTTGGTGAAGAACTTGATGTACCATTTTTGTAAGAAGCATATTCATGTTTATTAAATTTATGTATAACATGGATGAGGGTGCTAAAGAGATTATACAAAAGATTGAAAACTTTTATTATGCTATAGATTTTTTTATTAAACTAATGAGAATAGAGAAATTCAGTTGATGAAGAGAGGCCATTAGCCTCTCCTCTTCTAGCACTTGATTTATTTTTAGTTTCCATTTATCTTTTAATGTAAATTCCAAGTAGGAGAATGTTAGGATTAGTGTGACATTCACATTGAAAATATTAAGTCTTGTGAATTATATTGAATTATGTAGATAATAAATATAAGTATGAAATTTGACTTGAGTGAAAGAAATATTATTTCCCTTGAGAGAAATCTCACACATTACATTAGGATAGATCAATGGTTTTTAGGTTTATCTAAATCTACTACTTAGACTTATTTTCATTATCCTTTCCTTAATTTATGGCTTTTAAATAGAAAAATAAATTGATTAAACTGAGTGCTTAAAAGAAGCAAACTAGTGATAATAGCTAAGAATAGAGAAATGAAGATAATTAGTTGATAACAAAAATTAAAAAAAAATTGGTAACATGGATCTTAGGATGTAAATTTGAGTTTATGCTTGGGACCCCAACATAGTGCAAGGATTTCCATGTATCACTTTATCATCATGTATGAACATAAAATAAAAAATATTATACAAAAAAATTATGTGTACACAAAAACGAGGATAATACCAAAAGTGACAAGATAAAGAAGAGTAATAAAGTTAAATATATTACACTCAATGCTTATTTGAAAGATGAAATTAAAATCAAATTAAGATTACACCAATTGAGGGTTTCATAAGATATCACTAAGTACAATGATTTTACCTCCAAGAAACCTACAACAAACAAAAAGAATCCAAAAAAAAAATTCTGGTGGAAATTTAGGGCTTGGCTTATCCAAACCCCATTTTGGTCTTTCAACCTCCATAGACAACCTTGTTTTTGATAGATTTTTCTTGAAATAAAATGATTAAATGCTATGAAAATGAAAATTTTGAATGATAGTAACAAAATCTAGATTGAACCTAGACAAACCACTTTATGGAAGCTTCAACAACCTATCATGGTTTGAAACTCACTCAATCTAAATATTTTAGGAAGGTTTGGCTTGAAGGTGATTCATTAAATGTCATTAACTGCCTTAAGAAGATTAATACCCCTTGTTGGGTGTATTGTGCCTATCATAGTTGATTCTATTTCTATCATTAATACCTTTGAGGAAAGCTTTATTTCTCACATTTTTCATGAGGGTAATGGGTTAGCTAACAAATTTGCTAATATTGGGATTTTTGAACCTAGAGTTTGGGATCGGTTTGATTCCCTTCCCATCAATATTCAAAATATTGTTAATTATGATATACAAACTATATAGGGAGGGGGCTTCCATAATGATTATTTATGTCACATGTAGAATTGATTGTAAATATCATGTCAAAATGTGATAACTTTGAGGGGAGCTCAACTCTCATTAATGATTTTGAAGTTGTTTGAAAGGTCCTGCATTTGAAGATAATAATGGCCTTCAATCTTTTTGGTACTTGCTCCACACAAATCTTGGGTGTTTATAGGGCCCTTTTCTTCTCAAGGCTTCTCCTTCTTTGCATTTCTCTCCTATATTTGATTTGGCTCTAGTTTGTGATCGCTTTGGGGGAGAAAGGAACATAATTGAGCCTATTTCTTGTGATGCCACAAGAAGAAATAAAAAGATTTGGGGTCTTTTGGTGGAGGGTGGTGTAACTCTTTTCATAAAAAATATTCACGGCTTTGATCCTATTGTGTCTCAGGATTTTGTTAATGGCTGGTAGAATAGGGTGCTACGGGTGTTTGGTTTGGAATTCAATATCATTGAGGAGCTGGTTGGTAGCATTACGGGCTTGTCCATTGATGGTAGAAAGTTTTGCAAGGATAGGAAGGATTCCAATGCTGTTATGTTGGCGTTCTTCAAGAGGAAGGAAAGGGACTAGTTGCAAAAGATAAAATGTGGTGACATTGATCAGAATACCATCAAACCCATTTGGGTGGACTTGGTCATGGAGATTATGAGGTATTTTACCCTTGATGATAGATTCTCAACCCTCTTTGGTTACCATTTTGTGTTATTGAATCATTTCAAGCATAAAAAGAGGGTTTATTTTCCATATTACTTGTTGACTTCTTTAGAGAATGGGGTTAAGGATTTTAAGAGGAACCCTAAGAATATAATTTTGCATGAGGGTTTAATCCCTCTAGTTATGGAGTATGCTAAATCTTTCTCTATCTTGGAGGAACCTAAGAAAATTGCTAAAAGTCGTTTAAAGAATGAGCAATCGATTTATGAAATGAGTAATGATTTTGAGGAAGATAAAGGGGATGATGAGGGGTTAGATGGTTCTATGGAGGTGCTCTTAGATCCCCCTGAAGACTTCAAACCTAATCTAAGAAAGAAGGTGAAAAATACTCCACAACCCACTTCATCTAAGGGCTACCAAACTAGCAGTGAGGAGGATGAGTCCCCTGTCGTTTCTTCAAAGGTTAAGAAGGTGAAGAAGGGGAAATGTGTCCCATCCCCTATTCTAGAGCAGAGAAAGAAGTGGATGGAAAAGGGTAAGCATCATTCTGCTGCTAGGAAGAAGTTGTCACTAGATGTTGAAGATGAAGCTTGTGATGAGGTTGAAGCCCCTATTTTGGAGTGGAGAAGGAAGACCCTTCTAAAATGTGGTGAAACTTCAAAGAAGGCTAAGGGTAAGGATTAGTCTACTGGCAGGAAGAATCAGTCTCTGTAGGATGATGCTAGTGGCGACTTGGATGGGATGCGGTTGGCAAAGAGTCCGAGTGGAAAGAAAGAGTTGTCTATTCTTAAAGGTTTGGAGGTGGATAAGGAGTTGGGAAATTTTGATGTTCTTGTTGTTACTGCTGAGGTGGAGACTCCTAAGCAGAAAATAAAAGTCCTTGATGGTGACTATGCTACCAACAAAGGTAAAGTGATGCAGGGGCATTGGGTGAGGCTAGTTTTGACAATTTTGGTGGTGCTTTAAATTTTGATTTTTTTTTCCTTTTTTGGTGTGTGTCTAGGTAAATTTCATGCTCCAGATTATTCTATCTCAATTAATCAAACTTTAAGAATTTGGACTTTGGCTTTCTTTGAAAGGCATTTCATTTGGACTAAATAAAGAAGATAAAAAGACACTTTTTATTAAATTCTCAAGCAGCCCATATCCCATGCCCAAGTTGGGATTCTCTAGCTTTTCAAACTTTAACTCCCATGTAATTAAAAAAAAATTGCAATTGGTCTATTGGGCACCTAAATTGGATAGAAGGTGGAGGTGAAGTGGAGCCTAAAATTGGCTTCAATTTTGAAAACCATTGCCAAAAATTAAAAAGTGCTAGGTAGTGGAAAACCCATGCCCCAATTTGGAGGTGTTGGAGATAGCATTTGGCAAAACTAGAGATGATTTTCCCAATGCCCAAGATTGGAGTAGTTACAAGTTGCAAATGAAGGAAAAAGATTGAGGAATCTAGAGAAAAAAAAATGAAGAAAATCTGATCTAAATGTGGAGGGCAGAAAACTTTGGTGTTGGAGGCCATATTTCCTCACATTTGGAGTTGGTTTATATGGATTTTTATTCTTTTGCATTGAAATTTTGAAGGAAACTGTTCCTGTAGTTGTGTAGGATGTGTTGTTACAGGGTTTCTAGTTGCAAATAGAGTCTAAGAAGCTGGATTTTGGAGTGTTGTTTGATTTTATGCATTCCAGTAGTTATGTTCATGTTGTTCAACCTCTTTTGGAAGAGGGTTTTCAATGTAATCACAAAATTTGTGGAGTGAAAATATGATCCTTGGCATATTTTTCCTATGTAATTTTGAGATTCATCTTTTGAATGGAGAAAGTCTTAGAATTTTTTGAGCTCATTTGGGGTTTGTTCTAATAGTTGCTTTTTGGTGCTTTTTCCTACTTGAAGAGTTATTAATTTGTTGCAACAGTTGGAATCTTCTTAGAGGATTTTTCAATTATTGATCTACATCATTTGGTATCAGAGTCAGGATTTGAAGAAGTTTGTAAAGAAAATACAGAATGGCACATAGAGGAAGGGGTAGAGGAAGACCCCCATGAGGAGAAGAAAATACAACACTCATGGAGATGCCAAGAGGGATTATAGAAAGATTAGAAGCCATAGAAAACTATCAGAGGAGAGGGGTTCCTATTGAAGATTTCAGTGAAGATGAGGAAGAAACTCCTGAGGTTGCAGCTGAATAGGGAGGAGACCCACAGGAAGAGATACTTTTTACAGGAATTGGCAAAGCTCAAGAGTAAGCCAAAAATGGACCCATCAAGTTACAGTGGGAGTATGAAGCCTAAGAAACTCATTGATTGGATACAAAAATGGATAAGTATTTTGATTTAGAATCCATTGAAGAAAAGAAGAAGGTAAAATATGCTAACATTAGAATTAAGGGACATGCCTCCCTATGGTGGGATCAAGTACAAATTGAAAGACAAAGAAAGGGAAAGGAGAAAATAAAATCATGGGAAAATATGGTCACAAAGTTGAAGACAAATTTTTTACCTGTGGATTATCACATTAGCATAATCAAAAGGTTACAAAACCTTAAGCAAAAGGATCTCAATGTAATGGAGTACACAAAATATTTTTATAGATTGAGCATTCGTGTTGGACATATTGAAGATGATGAAGAACAAGTAGCTTGGTATGAAAATGGCCTAAGAGTCAATATCCAAGATGAACTTAGCATGGTTCTAATTAGGACATTGGAAGAAGCCTACCATTATGCAATGAAGGCATAGGAGAAACTAGCAAGAAGGAAGCAAGGAAGCTTTAGAGGAAGGGGAAAACCCTTATGGGGAAGAGGACAAGCAATTAATGGAAGAGGGCAGCAAATAAAGGAAGAAGAGACAAGCTAGTCACAACAAAATACAGCGATAAATGCAAGAGGAAGAGGAGACTATTCAAGAGGAAGAGGTGAAATTTCTAAGGGAAGGGGAGAGTATGGAAGAGGAAGAGGATTCTCAAGAGTTTGTTTTAGTTGTGGGGAGGTAGGCCATAGAGCCTTTGAATGCCCTCAAAGACAAGAATTAGAAAAGATCAACATTGGAAGGGCATATGCCATAGAAGCTGAGTATGAGACAAAATTGACTGATTCAAAAGATGGAGAAGTTCTAATGTTGAGGAGAGTGCTTTTGAAACTCAAGAAGGAGCAACCAAAGCCAATACAAAGGAGGAGTTTGTTCAAAACCATTTGCAAGGCACAAGGAAAATGTTGCACTATCATTGTGGACAGCGGAAGCACCGATAATTTAGTGTCACAAGAGATGGTGGAAAATCTAAAACTAGAAAGGACAAAGCACCCAAATCCATATCGAGTCACTTGGTTGCAAAGAGGACATCAAGTTTTAGTAAGTGAGCAGTGCTTGGTGAGTTTCCAAATTGGTGGTTACAAGGATGAAATTGTATGTGATGTAATGCCAATGGATGCTTGTCATATACTTTTGGGAAGACCATGGAAATATGAACGCAAAGCAATTCATGATGGTGAAGCAAATACCTATACAATCACAAAGGAAAAGAAAAAGTATGTCATGAACCCACTGAAGGAGAAGCAAAATGAAGTGGACAATGATACAAATGTATGCATAATCACTGGAAAACAAATTTTGAAGGAGTGAAAGGAAGAAGAACTATGTTATGCTCTAGTTTCCAAGCCAACAGAAGTTGGGACAACAAGTGAAGAACATGAAATACCTAAGGAAATTAAGAAGATATTACAAGAATATGATGATATTTTGATGAAAGAACTTCCAGATGGACTTCCACCAATTAGAAGTATAAGTCATTGTATGGATTTGATACTAGGAGCAAGCTTACCAAACAAGGTAGCGTACCGAATGAGCCCAAAAGAGAACGAGGAGATAAATAAAAAAGTGCAAGGGTTGTTGGACAAAGGTTTGATAAGAGAAAGCTTGAGCTCATGTGCAGTACCAGCAGTTTTGGCACCCAAAAAGGATGGAGAATGGCATATGTGTATAGATTCAAGAGCCATAAATAAGATAACAATTTGTAAACATGAAAATTATACTAATTGATCCCATGCACCTGATCTTGATTTACTGACACCAGTTCATCCATAATCATCTCCTTTGCTAACCATTTAATTGAATAATCTTTATTTGATTAAATTCATCATATTTCATCTTTTAATTAAATAAATCAATTTTATCTGATTAAATCATTATAGTCTATTAATTACATAAATCATTTTGTTTAATTTATCCTAATGTACCTCTTTTAATTAAATAATTCATTTGATTTAATTAAGCTCTAAATTCATTCTATTAAATTAAATAAATTAATCTTTATTTGACTTAATCTAATGCCATCCCCTTTTATTAAATAAATCCAATCTTATTTAATTAAATCTAAAATCACTTTCCTCTCACTTTGATTTAAATTAATCCAAGAGTCTAAATCAAGTGGTCAAATCGGCTAATCTCCCTCTTAATTAATCAAATCTTGATTAATCTTAATCTTAATCCATCAAATCCTCTAGCTTTTGCAACTTGCTCATGAAAATCATTTTAATTGATTTGTTAAATCTATAATTACTTTTAAAAAGGCATCAAAAGGGAATATTCTCCAAGTTTGAAAAATCCCTCCAAAAGGGTTTGTACATCCAACAAGACATTTAAGTTTCTTACATGTCCTTTTCCTTGAGCCAAGTGGCATTACCTTCATTTTCTTCTCCCTCTAACTTGTCATTTCATCAATTTTGAAATTCCACCTAATTGCACAATGACCAAAATGTGCTCCACCTTTGTCCACTCACATGTTGACAAGTGGATTCATGCTATTGGTTGGTCTTTTATCCCATATTCATCCATTTTGCCTCATCCTCCATCTCTCTCATCTATAAATAAGAGGCTCTCATTTGGATTTTGGATCCACAACTTTAGGCAAAGTCATTATCTTGATATTTTGAATTTGTTCATCCATTTTCACATTTTCATAGCTAGGTTATGCAGGAATTTTACGAAGAAGCATCAAATCTTTATCAATCATCATTCAAGCTTGCAAGGAATTGGGAAAGGGCCATTTTCCAATCAAAATGGCACCAATTCCCCCATGGGATTGAGAGTTTGATCATTTAAATAGGATTTAATAGCTTTCTCATTGTGTTCATATTATATTTTTTTTTTTATGTTTCAAATGACTTCCATGGGGAATGATGTTTCTAACTTGCATATTGGACTAATTGTGTGTTTGTTCTTCATGTTTGTGCAAGTTTAGGATCACCATTCACATTTTGGCACTAGAGGGAGGGGGAACTTGAAGAATCTAACACGTTTTTCTTCAAAATTATGTTTTTTTTTTAAGTTTTTGTGTCTACAGGAAAACACCACCGCTGATAGAGGAATTGTGCTGTTATCAATCCAACGCCGATATTTAGTGCCGCTATCAAACTCCAAACTACGACATTGGCTTCTTCCCGCCTAAAAAATTGAATTCCAACCTGTGACACTCTGCCATTTTCTTGTTGACCAACTATCCAAACTCCAAACTTCTCTACTGGTCAAAAAAACGATGCATATGCGGTCACTAGTTTTTCCACAACTCGCCACTATCAGTCCCAATGTCACCATACAACACCGTTGAATCCTCTAAACTATGCCACCATCATAGACCGTGCCACTAGAGTTGGGTAAAAGGTACTTTTAAAATTAACTTCATCATGTGCTTTTTAATTTTGGTTGCTTTTGACTACTAACTAGTTTTTTTGGCTTCTGTTTCTATAGTTTTAACCAGTTTTTGTAGGTTGGCTTGATCAAAAGTGAAGGGAGGAAACAAAGATGAAGACTTCTCTATGACATCATCATTTCATTTTATCAAGTATTTGTAAACACTTTGGGAAGAAATTATAATCCCTTTTCTAAGGACTTTGTCATCTTCATGCTTTTTAGGACTCACTAATTTTCGTTTGGGCTTAAAAAGAACAAAACAAAGGGATTAAAAAGAACCCTAGGCACCTTACTAGATTTTGTTTTGGACTTAACAATTGAACAAGAAAATCTCACATTTCCTTTTGGAGCTTAAGAAGAATCCAATTCTTGCTTTGAAGGATTAAAATGAACATGTGCCTTTATGTTTTGTAATCTCTTATCCAAAGTAATATCATCTAAAAGATGTATGTGCTTCTCTCATGCCTCATGGTGATCTTGAGAATCAAAAGGCTTTTGTGACATTAAGTTGTATAAGTGATTGCCTCCACACTTCAATTTGGATTCTTAAAATTGAACAAAAACTTGTGAGTGTGAGTGGAGTATATCGTGTGTGTTCTCTCTTTGTTTACATAAACAAAGATTTATTGAACTACGAATGTGCTTGCTCGCTTTTGTTTATCCTTAGAGGGTCTCCCTGGTGGGAAAAAGTAATCACCCCAGGGAACAACCCAACAAGGAATACACTAAAGCCAAGCGACTTCCACCCAGTATATAAGTGTGGGTACTTGAGGAAAGTTCAAGTATCATGAGGATTATTTCGACAAAAAGGGCAGCAATGGTCTCTTGCCATATGGATGATCCCCCATGAACAAAATTCCTATACTAGAACCCTTTGTTTAAGAAGTCCAAATCCTTATCTATTTGTTGGTGCAAGAACGGTCATTCTAAAGCTGCCGCACATTTTTGTGGTTCTTGGTAGAGATGAGAAGTATTCCATGGGAGTTTCATGGGTACTAAAGCTTGGTTGACCCGTAGAAGTGAGTGTCGTGGAGGCGAGCTAGTGTGTTCAAGCTTTTAATCATCCACCAAGAATAACCGCAAGTAGATTTATCCAAGTGGGGATTCAACAAATAGTGCCTCTTATCCATAGGGTTGTGCATGTTCTTGGAATCAAAACACTTTTCTTGGATCTCAAACATTGGAAAACAAACATTCAAACATGATCATCAAATTTCAAACCCTTTAGGAAGCAACTATCTTTGAAAAAATCCAAGTGTTGTTGCTTGCCCTAGGGATTCTATCCTTATAGGCTTCTAAGAATTTGAATTTATATCTCTATTTTCTCTCACTAAAGTCAACAATAGGGAAATTTTTCCTTAATTTCCTTGATTTCCACATAAATGACTTTGTGGGATGAGAAGAAATTGGGACATTGGACATCTAGTTTGAAAACCTAATCAAGAATTGTTTGTGGTAAAAAGAACTGATTAAACAAAGATAATAAACAATTGGACCCCACACATGTGCTCTTTCAAATGATTTCCCGAAAGATCAAAATCTGAAAACCAAAGACCAAAGGTCTTAGTCAAAAAGCTCAAAAGAAAAAGTTGACTATGCTTTATGAATTTAGAGAAAGATTGACCTTCAAATTTTAGAAACATGCATCAAGGAACAATCCAAATTTGTATTCATTTTACTATTGTCAAAATCCAAGTCTCTTTCAAAGGTTTGAGTATCTCACATAGGAAGTATTAGCATGTTCTTCAACACCTTGGTCTAGTAAACAAAGTCTTTCTAAGTCTCTTAGGATCAAAATCAAAACTTTCATCCATCTTCAAACATCAAATCAAAAATCACCTCACAAACAACTCTTGGAAATCTTGAAAAAATCCTTTATGCTAAACTTTGGGAAAATCCTTTGAAATCAAAATCCAAAATCATCTTGTTTGACTAGGTGTGTGTAGATGAATCCTTCTTTACACACTTAGCCAAATTATCATCTTGTGAACAAGTTCACTCTAGGACAACATCCAACCTCTTAGAGTTTATGAGTTCATTATCCAAACTAAATCCAATCAAAATCAAAATCAAATCAAATCAATCCAAAATCAAGACCCAAAATCAAACATCAAACATCAAATCCAAAAAAAATTCCTAAAGTTTAATATCCTCTTCAAGGCTTCCTAAGAGTTCAATCATCCACCAAATCATCCATCTTTCATCATCTCATCACCATCTTTTGATCCTCAATATCTTAGAATTTCTTTTTTGTACCTAAAGTTTAGATCAATCCAAGGAATTAAAGGTTCACCTCCCATTCCTGAAATTGATCCTCATTTTATGGTCCAAACTAGATCTCAACACAAGAAGAACTTGGAAACAAACAAAGAAACATCCACCTCGAGTGACTTGAGTCAAACCACTTCTGAAATAAATCTCGTTGGGTCTAACAATCCCATGCTCAATCTTCCTCCACTTCCACAAGATCATCAAGAGGAAGGTGCCCAAGTGGAGGACATCACCAACAATGTTTTAGGGATGACTCAAGATGAAATTATTGAAATGGTCCAAAATCCTGAGACACACAAAGTTGTCAATTCCATGATAAGACTCAATCCCTCACAATACATGCTAGAATTGGCCAAAGAAGGGGCTAAACTCCCTTCTGATTTTGATGTAAGCACTATTATGGAGAAGCCTCTTGGGATTATGCCTCCAATTTCATCCACACCCCCATTATCATCCACACCTCCATTTCAAATCATCACTCAAACCATCCCCCAAATCACATCATCCATTGCTCCAACTCAGCCTATTGTCAATAAGGGGAGCTCATTGCTTTATGTACTACAAACACACCCCCTTGTGAACAACCAAGATTTGGATGCAAACACTATCTTGGGTCAATCCATCCCATTAAATCTGCCACACCCATATGTTTCGCTTACCTTTCAAGACCCCAATGACTCATCATCATCTTTTCACGCAACACCAACATATCCTCTCTACACACAAACCTCTCTCCCTATGACCTCGCAAAGAGAAGGTTAGATATTTGGACTAGGGGGCATCTTTGACCCCTCATCATCATCATTTCTCCAAGGGAACACACCACCCATTTTTCCACCACTTTTTCCTTTGCCATTAACATCCACACCATCCCTTGAAGTAGGACTACCCCCTTTACCACCACTCAATCAAAGTCAAAAAAAATCTCCCAATCATTAATCAAAACATCGTGCCAAATCCTCTGATCTTGCCATCAATATCACAAAAACAAGTGGCAACCATCCAAGCAACACAAGCAATCACAACACCATCTATCAATGTGGTCTCTCAAGGACCAAGCATATCAATTGCACCATCTACCACACAAGTCCCCATCATCAATACAATGACACCTCTCATCACAACAACAAACACCATTCCAAATCTGCCACCACCACTGCCACAAAGACCAAATGTGGCCAATCAATATAGCATCACATTGCAAGCAACACAACAAGCCTATCAAAAGGCACTTCAACAATTCCAAGCACAACAAGCACAAAACACGCAAGCTGCACAACAAGTTACTCAGCAGGCGCAAGTAGCTCAAGCCGCACAACAAGCACAACAAGCACAATAGGTTGCTCAAGCTCAAGCCTTATTACAACAACAAGCTGCCCAAGCTATCCAAGCTGTGCAAGAAAATCAAGCCGCTCAAGAAGCTCAAGCCACACAGGCTGCACAAGCTGCCCAACAGGCGCAAGCTCAAGCTCAAGCACAAGCCCGGTACCAAGCTCAACAAGCACAAGTGAAAGATCAATATTAGGCACAACTACAAGCAACCCAACAACAAGCATATCTGCAAGCCCTACAACAGTACCAAGCACAACAAGAAGCAGTCCAATTACTAGCCCAACAACAAGCATTGTTGGCACAACAACAACAAGACCAACAACAAGCATTGTTTGCACAACAACATCAAGACCAACAACAAGTGTTGTTGGGACAACAACAACAATACCAACAACAAGCGTTGTTGGAACAACAACAATAAGACCAACAACAAGCATTGTTGGCACAACAACAAATGTAGGAATATCAACAAGCCTTGATCACGTAGTAGAGCTTGCAACAAACCCCCACCAGCATACCCAACACTCCACCCATCACTCGAACAAATCCGCCACTTCAAAACACATTCACTCCACCCCCCGATCTGCAAAATGATGTGATGACACAAATCAAGTTACTCTCGCAACAAGTGCTAGATCTCTAATCAGGGAAAACCACAAAGACACCAAGCAACTTGTGTCCCTATCCATTCGACAAGAGCCTTGCAATGGTACCATTCCCAAAGGGGTTTGAAATCCCTAAATTTGACAAATATTGCAGGACAAGAAACCCTGAAGATCATATCAGAGAATTCTGGGTACATTGCATGGAGGTCACATATGACGATACATATCTTATGCGGCTATTTCCTTGAAGTTTGGATGGTCCTGCCATGGAATGGTTCTCTCGCCTACCTCCTAGCATCAAAATTTTTCAAGATATTATAGATGAATTCATAAAAAACTACACCCTCAATATCAGTATGGATGTCAATCTAGATGAACTATTAGCTCTTAAACAAGCTAAGGGGGAGTCTTTCGCTTCCTTCTTGCAAAGATGGAGATCCAAGGCCAACAGGAGCAAATGGGCCATGCCGGAAGAACAAGTTTGCACCATCATTTCCAATCTTGAGAAAACCTTGGCATTCCATCTCAAGATGTAATGCACACCACATACAACCATTTGATCCCCAAGATGCACAACATCGAATGAGTCCTTATTGCACAAGGAGGAACACCCATGTACCAAGAATATCAAGACAGTCACCCATCCACCAGCTACAATGAGAAACCTCATACATGGGCAAAAAAAAATGTCATCAATGATGGTGTGGTGGATGCCAAGGTCATAATCAGTGCTCCAAAACAAAACACCCAAACATACCAACAACCGCAAGGCAACAATTGAAACAACATGCAAGCTAATGTGGTATCACAACAACCACCCAACAATCAAATAAACAATTTGAACAATCAAGGGGGACCACCCCCGCAAAACAAAAATCCCCCCAAGTGAAAGTATACCGCCCTTGGGGAACCCATTGAATCAGTCATGAAGAAACTGATAAATGGAAATCTCATCAAAATTCCCACTTATGAGAACTATCAAGAACCCCAAGTAAAACCACCATGGTACAATGAGAATCACCTTTGTTATTTTCACAAAGTCAAGGGGCACACAACAACCAGCTATATGAGGTTAAAAAATCTGATCAAAGACCTCATCGATGACAAAGTCATAAATGTTGAGCAACCAGCCAGAAATCAGGACCTAAAAATTTACACGAATCCGATGCTGGATCATAACCAAGGGAACAACCGTGGAAAGATCAAGTATGCCAATGTGAACCATGTGTATAATCATGTTGTCACATCCATATGAAATGGTCACTGTTGTTAGCATCAAAGGAGCCAAAGCTGATTGTGGAGTCACCACACGCGGTGGCAAGGTCACCATTGTTGGATGTTCACAACCACCTAGGGCATCCACCTCCAATTCGAAATCCATTCCTAACAGCTACAATATCCTAGACCAACTAAAAAGAACCCCCACTTAGATCTCCATCATGGAGTTGCTAAAGATATCACCCACACATAGAAAGATCCTAGAGGAAGCATTAGCTTCATCCACCATCTCCGCAGATCTAGATGTTGACCAATTCCAAGCTATGGTAAAAAATATCACCACTCCAAGTATCCTAATGTTCTCTGATCAAGAATTTCCCACCCAACCATCTCATAATTGTGCATTCCACCTTGAAGTCTTGGTTCATAAAAACAAAGTCAAAAGGGTCTTGGTGGATGGGGGTGCGGGTCTAAATATCTGTTCCCTCAAACTAATAAAGAATCTTGGATTCTCAGAGGATGCCATTGGTAAGGGTATCACAATCAGAGCATATGATGATCAGGAAAGAGTGTCTCAATGCACTATTCAGCTCCCTATTCAAGTAGGGCCAGCCATTATGGAAAGCACATGCCAATTCCTTGACCTTGATTTACCTTATAACATCCTCATGGGGCGCCCATGGATCCATGGGATGAAAGCAATCATTTCCACCTTCCATCAGTGTGTCAAGTTCCCATATCAAAGTCAAGAGGTCATGATTCATGGTGATCCCGAACCCTTTGCCTACTGCAATATCTTGGAAGAAAAATACTATAAAATCCCCCAAGTCCCAAAAAATGATGAAGGCCCCACAAATCCGTATGTAGACTTAGCTACATTAGTCTCCACTTCTGAGACAAAGACACCCACCATTCCCGATATCTTTGAAATCAAGGTCATTATCCAAGACAATGGGTGTGGGGATTATAGAATGAAGAAAAGAGCTTTTGTCATAGGGGAGTTACCTCAATCTCCTAGGACTCACGGGAAACCCCAACCGGCTGAAACATCATCCCATACCTTCAAAGTAGACCCCTCTAGATTTAGGTCTTGGGGAGATCTAAGTTAGGAAATAGTAGATGAAAGAGACATATCCAGTCTCCTATACCAAGATGAAAGGCCCGTGCCTGATCTTCAAATGGATGAAAGCAACAAAGGTCTACAAATGATGCTCGGTATGGGCTATAACAGAAATAAGAAACTTGGGCAGAATGACAATGGCCTATTTGAACCCCTTGTCACTAAGAAGCGTATAAGGAATCTTGGCCTCAGATGTACCCCTCCAAAGGTGACCATACTTAGCAAGGCGGCCCCAATTAAGAAAGTCAAAACTCCCCCTCAACAATCAACATCCACCCTTCAATTATTAGTATCCACGGGTCGAGTCATAGACAACTTTACCTTTGACATAACTGATGTGTGCAGTAGAGATGATGATCCCATAACTGACTTGCCTATACTTTTTGAAGATTCCTCCCTACTCATGATTAGTACCTTGTATTTTGAGTCAGACCATCAAACCCATGAAATAAACTTAGTATATCCCCAACTCATCGATTACAACCAACGAGGACCACTGATTCTGGACACTTTCAAAAATAATGAGGCACTCTCAAAATTCATGGGACTGCGGGATACTATTCCATACAGAGATCATTAAGGTCGGATTCGACATCATATTGGACACAAAAGCCTATTATAGAGAAACGATTGAATCCTTCAGTCGCAAAAGTGAAAACCTGAGCATAATCTCTAGGTCTTTGAGTCAAAACCACACTGTGGCACTCTTTGACCTGAAAACACTAAAAATAAAGGATGTATCCAACAATGAAAACCTCTTTGAGGCACCGGAGGATGAAGGATTCAATCTTCCTTTTAGTACAATTCATCAAGAGAAATCAACGGTCCTAGCAGAGAAGTGCAACCCAGTCAACTTGGGAACAAAGGAACTACCACACATAACATTCTATGCAGAGTCACTTCTCATAGAAGAACAAGAACTTCTAGTTGTGTTCTTAAAAGAAAGAAAGAAAAACTTTGCATGGACTTATGTCAAAATGCCTGGGCTTGATCTAGAGGTTGTGGTTCATCACCTAGCTATATACCCCAAAGCAAAGCCAGTGAGACAAAAGCTAAGAAAAATGCATCCCCGGATAACATTGTTGGTCAAAATGGAATTACAAAAGCTCCTAAATGAAGGGTTCATATGACTGATCAATTATGTAGAATGGGTCTCAAACCTTGTACCTATTTCAAAGTCCACTGGGGGCATCCACATCTGCAAGGACTTCAAAGACCTCAACAAAGCATGTCCCAAGGATGACTTTCCACTACCAAACATCGATATGATTGTGGATATGACAGTAGGACATGAGATGTTATCATTGATGGATGGATTCTCAAGTTACAACCAGATCATGATAGCAAAAGACGACCAACACAAAATGACTTTCACTTGCCCATGGGGGAGATATTGCTGGAATATGATGTCATTCAAATTGAAGAATGTGGGGGCTACCTATTAGAGGGCCATGACACTAATCTTTCACGATATGATTCATAAAACCGTGGAAGATTATGTGGATGATATACTGGCCAAATAAAAGAAAAGATGAGATCACATAGCAGCCTTGGGCTCCATCTTTGATAGGTTAGAGGAATACAAAGTCAGACTCAATCCAAAGAAGTGTCTTCAGAGTACAGTCAGGAAAGCTCCTCGAGTATATCGTGTCAATGAGGGGAATTGAAATAGATCCTACTAAGTTCAAGGAAATCCTTGAAATGGAGGCACTGAAAACATTGAAACAACTAAGAGGCCTACAAGGAAGACTCCATTCAATCCACCGATTTATAACACAACTAGCAGAAAAGGTTGTCCCCTATTCTCATCTAATTCACAAGGGGGTAGCATACAAGTGGGATGAGAAGTGTGATCAGGCCTTCAACAAGATCAAGGAGTACTTACTCATGTCGCCAGTCCTCATGCCACCAATTCCAGGCAAACCTTTGATCTTATACATATTAGCAACAACAACGGCTCTCGACGCTCTTTTAGCATAGCAGGACGAAAATGGGAAAGAGAGAGCTATCTATTATATCAACAAAACTATGGTGGGCCATGAATTGAACTACACCTCCATTGAGAAAGCATATCTAGTAGTTGTATTTGTAGCACAAAAGTTCATACATTACATGCTAGCCCATCAGATAAAGCTTATTGCAAAGATACAACCCCTTAAGTACTTGCTTTCCAACAAAATGCTTACAGGGAAAATGGAAAGGTGAGTTATGATTTTGACAGAGCATGACATGGAGTATGTGGAGTGCAAGGCCATCAAAGGATGAGAAATCACATATTAGTTGGCAGCAGCATTGATATACTCAGAGAATCCACTTGTCTCAAAATTCGTCGATGAATCAATCTTCAACCTAAGTGTAGCAGATCACTGGAAAATGTACTTTGATGGATCCTACATGCAACATGGGTTGGGAGTAGGGATCTTCTTCATCACTCCACAAGGGGACTGCATAAAAAAATCATACAAGCTATCATTCCCTAGCACAAATAACATTATAGAATATGAGGCTCTTGTCATAGGGTTGAGAATTACAGTGCAATGGTAGATAATGGCACTCAAGGTATACAAAGATTCATAGCTCATAATCAATCAAGTCAACAATGAGTATCAAAAAAAGGACAAGTTGACTCCCTACAAGAAATTGGTGGAAAGTCTCAAGGAGTCCTTCATTGATATCACATTTGAGTAGCTACCACGGTCAAACAACAAAGTGATAGATGTAATGGCTACAATCGGATCACTCTTAGATGTCCCACACAACTTTTCAAAACAAGAATTCCTCATAGAGTAGCTTCTCGTTCCTATATTTGAGGTACTAGAGTCTAAATTTTTGTGCAAAATTGTTGGTCCCTGTGATCCTTGGTACCATGATATATACACTTACCTGAGAATAGGAGTCCTCCCCATCGACATAACCCCAAACCTTAAAAGAGACTTTTTCAAAAATTCATCCCGTTTTGTCATCCTAGGAGATACCCTTTACCGTAGAAGCATTGAAGGAACTTTGCTATGTTTCCTAAACGTTGAGGAGGCATTGACTGCCTTACCGAGGTACATAACAACATATGTGATTCACACTCGAGTGGTATGACCTTGGCCAAGAAACTACTGAGGATGGGGTACTACTAGCCTACAATGGAAAGAAAAGCACACAATTATGTCAGAAGATGTTTGCAGTGTTAGCAGTATGGGGATCTCATCCATGCACTAGCTCAGGAGCTCCACCCAATTGTTACACCTTGGCCCTTTTCACAGTGGGGGCTCAATCTCATTGGAAAAATTACCCCACCTCATCCAGTGGACACAAGTTCATCATCACTGCCACTGAGTACTTCACCAAGTGGGTGGAAGCCATCCCCATGACCTATATCATAGGAAAGCAGATATCAAAGTTCATCCTGAACTACCTAATTTTTCGCTACGGTGTCCCTCAAGCCATTATCTTAGATAATGGGACACCTTTTAAAAACCAAGATGTTTGAGAACTATGCCATAAGTTTAATATCCAAGATCGCTTTTCAACCCCATACTATCCCTAAGAAAATGGCCAAGCTGAGGCTACAAATAAGACCATCTTAAAAATCCTCAAGAAAATGGTCAACAAAGCTGGTTGTGATCGACACCTCCAATTGAATCCTGCCCTATGAGCCTATCAAACAAGTATCCGCACACCAACATGTGCCACCCCCTTCTCCCTGGTCTATGGATCAGAAGCCATTCTCCCTATTGCGATCAAGCTCCCATCCCTGAGAATATCATTACAAAATTTCATCACAGATGAGGAATATCCGGTGTCAAGATTAAACAAGCTAGAACTGTTGGATGAGCAACGCATGGATGCCTTAAACCATTTGCAAGTGTACCAGAACCGCCTCAAGCAGAGTTATAACAAGAAGATCAGGAGTCATACATTCGAAGTTGGAGAACTTGTGCTCAAGGAGAATTAGAAGAATGTTCCAAATCCGAAAAGCAAGGGAAATTTTGAACCCAATTGGTTGGGACCCTTCGTCATCGCAGCAAGCTACAAGTCAGGGGCATATCAACTATCAACACCCAAAGGGGAACCTTTGCAGGAGCCCATGAACAAATCCCATCTCAAAATTTTTTATGCCTAATCTTCCAAGGTATAAAATCAAAAATACAAAAAGATTAGAAAAAAAACACAAAAATCCAAAAAATCAGAAAAAGGATTAAAAAAAGTAAAGAGAAAAATCATCCTCTAGTGAAAACCACTTCGGTGGCACTTTGGGAAAGTACCTTGGTGAAAACCTAGCAAATAGGCACCTTGTGTAAATAAGCACTTTCCATCTACCAAGATCTTCATGGCTCATTCTATATCATCCATCCATCATGCTTCCATCATCCATGGCATTCCATATCTCCATCCACCGTCCATCCACATCCGCATCATAGTGTTCATGTCATGGTCCCTCCTAGGACTACTCGGCCCATTCTCAAGGTCAGTTTGTCCTGCCTTTATCAAAGTAGTCTATTGCACCACATTGGGGGCATGATCTCACCAGATCAGATTCGTGTATACTCTTGAAGACTTCCCTAAATTAGAAAAATCCAAAAAAATATTCATAAAATCAAAAAATCCAAAAACATCCAAAACATATCAAAAGTCAAAAAATTCAAAAACGGAATCATCTTGTCAAACTACGAGTCTTTGAGCTCTGAACTTAGGCAAGGTTGATCTTTGTTCATCCCCTGAGACACTTAGGTCAATCCTTTAGGAGTTTGTCATAATAAACTGACAATTTTTTTGTTCATATTTCATCAATAATTGAGTCTGTGTCAGTCGAACTACATGGTCTCTACGTTTACAACATAGGAAAGGATAATCTACTTGATCAGTCCCCGAGGCCCCTAGGATAGGTCTTTAGGTTAGTCTCTTGGTCAAAATCTCAAAAAACCCAAAAACAGTGGAAAACTTGAAAATCAAAACATTTGTAAAACCAACTTGAAAATACCAAAAATAGCCTCAAAACATTTCAAAAACATCCAAATATTTGAAAAAATCCATCCATCCCATCTCACTGTCATCCGAAATAAACATCACTCATAATAAACAATCATCATCCCCAACCTTTGGTGAAACAGTCAAAAACAAGTCTAGCAGGTTAAAAGTGAAATCTCAAACGTCAAGGTCTTAAGACTAGGTCGAGAAGTAAACAAGTTGGTCAACTCTTTGTATCAATAGTATATCATCCAGTCAACCCTAAAATAATCTGATAACATCATGTCCTAGGATGCATCCTTCCTATAATGGACATCAACATCAGGCATCACCATAGTTTAGTCTTGGCTAGAGGTATGAAGAACATTGGCTTGTTTGTTTAATTGATCTTTTTCTTGTCAACTTATCTTATTGCACTCATTCCAATGAACTCTCAATGATGTCCAAACAAAGGGATTTAGAGAGAAATGAATGGGGCAATGATCATTATCTTTTGTCTGCTGTGCTTGTTGGATATTCTTGTAATATAACCTTGGAAAATACTTGCGTTATTAGGTATGGATGGAAGGTGTTTTGGACAGCTTGTTGACTATTACATTGCTAGGTTTTTCCTTTCCATGTTTTGGTTTGAGATGTTTGAAACATCTGAAGTACATCCTAGTAAGGTTTCCATATGTCGGGTGTGAACAAGGATACCCTATCTGATTGTTGAGTCAATGTCCATCTCACTAGGTACAACGCCATCTTAGTTCTTTATACCTTGATGCATCGTGCCTATGTGTGTTATCAAACATAAGGTAAGTAAGCCCTTTTAAAATCCCAATTCCTGATAAGCAAATCATCATCATCATCTCTAATAAAGTCTCGTAGATCATGGACTTGTTGGATCCCTTTTTCATCATCTCATTTCTTCTATCCTCTTTTCACACTAATGCATTCATCTTGCATCCACAAACCATTAGCATACATACATCTCATAATCATGGCATCTCCATCTCATCCATCTCACATGCATTGCATCATCATTTAAGATGTTTAGGATAATATAGATTTGTTATTCTCAACATCTTAAAACCATCTTATTTGCATCATCATCGTAACCATCCATACATCCATCTTGAATCTCTTTGTCGCGAGATCGACCCTCAAATCAAACTTTTCACTCGATCTTTTGAGGGGGTAGTATACTAGTGTAATTCTTCTCACTGGGGCAGTAGTGGGGCATCCAAAAAAAATAGATTTTTTTTGAATTTTGATCTCAACAAATTTATTCTTTGAACCAACGCAATGGGTACATTGCTTCAAAGAGGGGAAAAATTTATACACATAAATTATACTGATTGATCCCATGCACCTGATCTTAATTTACTAACACCAGTTCATCCAGAATCATCTCATTTGCTAACCATTTAATCGAATAATCTTTATTTGATTAAATTCATCATATTTCATCTTTTAATTAAATAAAACAATTTTATCTGATTAAATCATTATCTTCTATTAATTAAATAAATCATTTTGTTTAATTTATCCTAATGTCCCTCTTTTAATTAAACAATTCATTTTATTTAATTAAGCTCTAAAGTCATTCTATTAAATTAAATAAATTAATCTTTATTTGATTTAATCGAACACCATCCCCTTTTATTAAATAAATCCAATCTTATTTAATTAAATCTAAAATCACTTTCCTCTCACTTTGATTTAAATTAATCCAAAAATCTAAATCAAATGGTCAAATCGGCTAATCTCCCTCTTAATTAATCAAATCCTGATTAATCTTAATCTTAATCCATCAAATCCTCTAGCTTTTGCAACTTGCTCATGAAAATCATTTTAATTGATTTATTAAATCTCTAATTACTTTTAAAAAGGCATCAAAAGGGAATATTCTCCAAGTTTGAAAAATCCCTCCAAAAGGGTTTGTACATCCAACAAGAAATTTAAGTTTCTTACATGTCCTTTTCCTTGAGCCAAGTGGCATTAACTTCATTTTCTTCTCCCTCTAACTTGTCATTTCATCAATTTTGAAATTCCACCTAATTGCATTTAATTGCACAATGACCAAAATGTGTTTCACCTTTTTCCACTCACATGTTGACAAGTGGCTTCATGCTATTGGTTGGTCTTTTATCCCATATTCATGCATTTTGCCTCATCCTCCATCTCTCTCATCTATAAATAAGAGGCTCTCATTTGGATTTTGGATCCGCAACTTTAGGCAAAGTCATTATCTTGAGATTTTGAATTTGTTCATCCATTGTTCATCCATTTTCACATTTTCATAGCTAGGTTATGCAAGAATTTCACCAAGAAACATCAAATCTTTATCAATCATCATTCAAGCTTGCAAGGAATTGGGAAAGGGTCATTTTCCACATCAAAATGGCACCAATTCCCTCATGGGATTGAGAGTTTGATCATTTAAATAGGATTTAATAGCTTTCTCATTGTGTTCTTCATATTATTTCTTGTTTTTATGTTTCAAATGAACTCCATGGGGAATGATGTTTCTAACTTGCATATTGGACCAATTGTGTGTTTGTTCTTCATGTTTGTGCAGGTCTAGGATCACCATTCACACAATCAAATATAGATTTCCATTTCCACGTATGGATGACTTGATGGATTGTTTGAGTGGAGCAAGGTACTTTACCAAGATTGATTTGAAGAGTGGGTATCATCAAATAAGAATCAAAGAAGGAGATGAATGGAAGACCGCATTCAAGACAAAGGAGGGACTATATGAATGGTAGGTTATGCCATTTGGTCTCACAAATTACCCAAGCACATTTGTGAGGTTGATGAACGAGGTGCTCAAACCGTTCCTTGGTAAGTTTGTAATTGTCTATCTTGATGACATCTTGGTTTTTAGTAAGGAAAGGGATGAATATTTAGAACATGTAAGGGCTTTATTGCAAAGATTGAGAGAGGAAAATTTTCTAGTAAATCTTAAGAAATGTGTCTTCATGAAGGAGGAACTGGTGTATTTGGGTTTTTTCATCTCAAAAGAAGGCCTACGAATAGATCTAGAAAAGGTTAAGGAAATTCTAGAATGGCCATCTCCAAGGAGCATGTTTGAAGCTACGATTTTTCATGGTTTGGCAAGCTTCTATAGGAAGTTTATCAAAAAATTTAGTAGTATTTTTGCACCAATCATTGATACAATGAAAGGGGAAAAAAGGGAATTCAAGTGGATAGCTGCAACAAAGTGGATTTTTAACATCTTGAAGGAGAAAGTAATAGAACAACCCATACTAGCTTTGTCAGATTTCAACAAAGTGTTCCAAGTTGACTGTGATGCAAGTGGGACAACCATAGGAGGGGTTTTGAGTGAAGAGGGAAGGCCCATAGACTAATTTAGTGAGAAGCTAAATGAATCCAAGAGGAAATACTCAGTGTATGATCAAGAGTTCTACGCTATTGTGCAAGCACTCAAGAAATGGAGACGCTATTTGCTACCCAAGGAGTTTGTCCTCTACACTGATCACCATGCACTACAACACATAAACAACCAAGGTAAGCTAAACCAAAGACATATTAAATGGGTGGAATTATTACAAAGTTATTTGTTTGTGCTTAATCATAGAAGTGGCAAGTCAAATCGGGTAGCAGATGCCTTAAGTAGGAGATGCATATTGATGAACAAACTGCAAGTCAATGTTATGGGTTTTGATTTAATGAAAGAATTGTATGAAAATGACCTTAACTTTGGTGAAGCATGGGAAGCATGTTAAAATATCTTAGAGGGTGATAGAACCAAGTGGTTGGAGTATTTCATTCAAGAGGGGTTGTTGTTTAAAGGACAACGATTGTGCATACCAAAGGGATCAATGAGATAGAACTTGATTCGAGAAAAGCATGGTGGAGGACTTGGTGGACATTTTGGAGTGGATAAAACCTTGGGGCAGCTGAGTGAGGTTTATTATTGGCCAAGTATGGGTAAATATGTGAAGAATATGATCCAAAGGTGCACAATTTGTCAACATGCCAAAGGGACAAGTCAGAACAGTGGACTATATCAGCCATTGCCAATTTTGGAAAAGCCATGGGAAGAAGTAAGTATGGATTTTGTTCTTGGGCTGCCTAAGACACAAAAGGGTAATGACTCTATTTTTGTTGTAGTTGATAGATTTTCTAAAATGGCTCACTTTATTCCATGCAAGGAAACCAATGATGCTTCACATGTTGCTAATCTATTCTTCAAGGAGGTAGTAAGATTACATGGTTTTCCAAGAAGTATCGTCTCTGATAGAGACACTAAATTTGTTAGTCACTTTTCAAGGATATTGTGGAAGAAATTGGGTACAAGTTTGGCTTATATCTCAACATATCATCCTTAAACGAATGGGAAAATAAAAGTGGTCAATAGGAGCCTTGGTAATTTGTTGAGGTGTTTGATAAATGGAAGACCCAAATAGTGGGATGTAGTTCTTGCCCAAGCTGAATTTGTTTATAACAACTCCATCAATAGGAGCACGGGTAAGAGTCCCTTTCAAATTCTTTATGGTTTCAGTCCTAAGGGAGTTCATGAGATGAGGGATAGTGCAGATTTAGGAAGGATAAGTGCAGCAATTGAAGATTATGCTGATTACCTCCATGAGTTTCATCAAGAAATCAAAGAAAAACTTGAAGTGAATGACAAAAATACAAAGCTAATGCAGATTTGAAAAGAAGAGCACAGGAGTTTGAGGTAGGAGAGCTGGTTTTGGCACACCTATGAAAGGAAAGATTTCCTCAAGGAACCTACAACAAGTTGAAGTGCAAAAAAATTGGACCATGCAAGGTACTTAAGAAATTTTCTGCTAATGCATATGATATTGAGTTGCCTCCTGACATTGATATTTCTCCTATTTTCAATGTGGTTGATCTTTATCCCTTCCATGGTGACTTAATATGTGGAAATAAGAAGGAAGAATCAGATTTGCAAAATTGGGAGCAACAACTACCAACCAAACAATGTGATGAAATTGGTGAAGTCATTGATTCAAGGGTCATCAAAAGCACAAGAAACGAGGATTATAAGGAGTATCTGGTTAAATGGAAAGGAAAAAAGCTTGAAGAGGCAACATGGGTGGCAGCTCCAGAGCTCCTCAAACTTAGGATTCCATTGCATAAGAATGTTTATGATTCTCTTATCATGGAACATTCTTCTCTTACCTCGGTTGTCTAATGCAGGGGCATCGTGTAGGGGCATCGATTGAGGCTAGTTTTGACAATTTTGGTGGTGCTTTAAATTTTGATTTTTTTTTGTCTTTTTTGGTGTGTGCCCAGGTAAATTTCATGCTCCAGATTATTTTATCTCAATTATTCAAACTTTAAGAATTTGGACTTTGGATTTCTTTGAAAGGCATTTCATTTGGACTAAATAAATAAGATAAAAAGACTTTTTTTATTAAATTCTCAAGCAGCCCATATCCCACGCCCAGTCTGGGATTCTCTGGCTTTTCAAACTTGTAACTCCCATGTAATTAAAAAAAAATGCAATTGGTCTATTGGGCGTCCAAACTAGATAGAAGGTGGAGGTGAAGTGGAGCCTAAAATTGGCTTCAATTTTGAAAACCATTGCCAAAAATTAAAAAGTGCCAGGTAGTGGAAAACCCATGCCCCAATTTGGAGGTGCTGGAGATAGCATTTGGTAGAACTAGAGATGATTTTCCCAATTCCTAGGATTGGAGTAGTTACAATTTGCAAATGAAGGAAAAAGATTGAGGAATCCAAAGAAAAAAAAATGAAGAAAATCTAATCTAAATGTGGAGGGCAGCAAACTTTGGTGTTGTAGGCCATATTTCCTCACATTTGGAGCTAGTTTATATGGATTTTTATTTTGTTGCATTGAAATTTTGAAGGAAATTGTGCCTGTAGTTGTGTAGGATTTGTTGTTGCAGGGTTTCTAGTTGCAAATAGAGTCTAAGAAGCTGGATTTTGGAGTGCTGTTTGATTTTATGCATTCTAGTAGTTATGTTCATGTTGTTCAACCTCTTTCTAGAAGAGGATTTTCAATGTAATCACAAAATTTGTGGAGTGAAAATTTGATCCTTGGCATATTTTTCCTATGTAATTTTGAGATTCATCTTTTGAATGGAGAAAGTTTCAAAAAAAATTGAGCTCATTTGGGGTTTGTTTTAACAGTTGCTTTTTGGTGCTTTTTCCTACTTGAAGAGTTATTAATTTGTTGCAACAATTGAAATCTTCTCAGAGGATTTTTCAATTGTTGATCTGCATCATAAAGTGGTTTTTTCAGAATGAGCAGGAGACCCAGGCTGACCCTGGGGATGACTTGGTTGATGAGAGGTATATTTTTAATTGCAATTGTGAAGAGTTATATAATGTCTTGGGTATGGTGAAGGATGGTTCAATTATTTTTAAAAAAATATTTAAATGGTTGTTCAGTGAGTTGAATATTACCAATGTTAAGGTTCATTCCTTGATCAACAATGTTGAGGTTAACACTAATCCACATGACTCTTCAATTTCAGCCCAGGTTAATCAATTGTTTGATATCTTGAAGATGGTTACTGATGAAATGCTGAAAATGAAGGACTTTGAGTATAGATTTTCTTCCCTAGAAGAAAGGATGACCAAAGCTATAAAAATATTGATACTGTGGTCAAAGTTATCTATTCTGCTCTCCACAATAATGTCGAGGGTCTTCAATTTCTTAATGAGAGGATCAGGTGTGGAAAGGTGAGTATTCTAATGTGATGAAGTGGTTGTTATGGTTGAATTCTCTAAAGACAAGAAGGGTGGGGAGAATGTTGAGGGCCCCTACATTCAAACCCATAGCAAGACTAAAAATAACTTGGGGGTTACTGATAGTGCGATTGTTGAGGTGGTATAAATGCACAAGAAGATTATTGCTCATGATCTTGAAGCGGCTAATATTCTAAAAATTCTTTAGTTTTCTGTTGGTTTGGTCCTGCTTTTTTGCTTCTTTTGGTTGGTTGCTTGTTATGTTTTGATTATTCTTAAAAGCAACGGTCTTTTTTTTACAAAGTTTCAGGGCCCCTTCAAAACCTACTTTTCCTATAATCAAAAACAAAATCTAGATAGAAAATTATTCTAAATTCAAGTACTATTAGCACTTAGGAATAAAAATATCAACTAGAGGAGAGAAACAATAAATACGAGCAATATCACCTAAAGAGCTTGAAGTTTCCAATAAATACATGATTTGTTGCAAATTATTATCTCTACTCCACAAATATTTCTTCACAAGGAAAATTCTATTCACATTTAAACAATAGGATTGTAAAAGCTTCACAAAATGACCATGGATGTTGTTGGTTCTTATTGAGATATATATATAGAGCTTCTCAATAATTTCTTAGAGAATGGTAGATGAATTTCTCTTTTTTTTTCCAAATTAGCAAGAATAGAAGGTTGGTCAACTGCTCAAGTATTTTGTAGAGATGTTACCTTTTGGACTACAAATGATGGTAGGGAAAAAGTAACATTCAAATGGCCACTAGAATCACAAATTTTTATGAGATGCTAACATGTCACACACACATCTATGCAATGGACTCCCATATGAGAAAATTCAAATTCAAAAAGCTATTTCTAAAATATAACCGAATTGGAAATAACTTTTTGGAGACTCCATGGGTCCAAAATCTATTTCCAATTTGGTTATATATCCAAGTTAAATTTGAAAATTCCTGACTATTGATCCATTGAAGCAATTTCTAACCATTGATTCACTAGGGAAAATTTCTATTTGTTTGTCCATTGGAGTTAGTCATTGAGTAAAACATGTCCATGTTGAAGGAATGTAGTTCTTTGGAGTGTTGGATTGTAAATTTTAGAGCCAAAACTTATCAAAACCAACTCTAAGGAAATTTTCATCCATTGGAGAAAATGAAAGGTTAGTGAATCGAATCTAGACCAATTGAATCTCACCATGTGTCCACACTAGAGATGCAAATATTTAGATTATTAATTTTTTAATTATAAGTCCAAAATAAAACAAGCTTAGACTCTAAGATTTCAAATCCATTGGGGTAAATTTTTCATAAGAAATTATCAAGTTATACTTTGGGAAGTTTAAGAAGTTTAAGTGATCTAAAGGAACTAGATCCCACCACATGTTCAAAGTAAGTAAACCAAACTGATTCAAGTGTATTCCTTGGAGGGCTCAAGGTACTGAAATATTTAGAGCTTTTGAAGTCAGTTTCTTTTCAATTTTCTTAAGTTTGTTTCAAAAAAATCAAAGCCCTACATTTGGACTTTCTTAGTTGAAGGATCCCAACCATTGAGTTATTAAAGTATTCCTAACAATGGCAATTGTGAAATCTAAATTATAGCCATAGGTTTCCACATGTCATTGTGTATCCTTGTAAAGCTAAAAAACATTTTTTGCCAATAGAGCAAGAGTGTAATCAAATAGAATGTTAAGAAGCTAGGTGTAACCCTAGATTTGTTTGTAGAGATTAATTCCCCAAACTTGAATTTAGATTAATTTAAACAATATGATTTTTACATTTGAAAGATCCTTCAAAGCATAATCCATTCTTAGAGGATATGAAGGATAGATCTAAACCCTATAGAACCAAAATAGGCCTTAACTAGGTTGATAATCCTTTTAGATCTAGAATCAAGACATAAATATGAGGTAAGCTTTACTACAATTACATATAGGATCCTCAATGAAAGTAGTCAAGATGGTACCATTGTCTTATGAGGCCTAATAGCCCTTTTGTGTTCCTAAAGGGGGTATGATCAACATTTCATTGTTGTCTAAAGTAGAGTTTGGGTACTTGGAAAACCTAGTACCAAATGAACCCAAAGGTTAAACTAGGAAATTTTCATATAGAAGTAATTGTGTAAATTGTACTTTTGTTTATTTATTAAATAAAAAAAATAAAAAAATAAAAAAAGACTTAAGCTTTGATAAGCCATTTAGAGTCTTAAAACATTAATAATTGAGTTTAATGATGTCATGTTTTACCACCCCATCTCTTCAAGAACAAAATTGGATGGATAAAATTTATTCATTAATTTTTATGAAGATCACATTTGATTTATGCATTCTCTCAAACAGGTCAATTGTATACTAAATACTTCAACATATTATGTACATGTTTAATAAGGTAGTGCATTGTAGCCAAATATCAATATTGAAATTGTATATCTCTATATAATTGTTAGGTAGGAAAAGAGATTAAAACACTCTAGCTATTACAAACATTTTGCACTATCATATAAAACAAGAAAATACAATCAATGCACACTTATTTTGATGTGATTGTGAGTATTAAGGTTATGGAAAAAATTATAAATTAATAGCAAAACATTTAAAAAAAACTTTATATTTAAATTATATTAATGTAAGTTATAGTTTTACATTAGTTTTTAAAATAATTTATATTTTATCTTACACTGTAATCATCTTTTTAAAGTAGAAGGATAATGCATTTTTTTATGATGAACAATGCGCTTCTATTATATAATATAAAATTATAATACATATTCACATAAAATATAGGTGAAATGGAATCACACCCTAAGAACTAATGCCAAAATTAAAAAAATAATGATTACATTGGTAAGCAATAATAGCTATACTTGTAGGAGGGTTCAATGGGTTCATTATTAGGTAGTTTTCCCAAAGCATCTGGATGATCTTAAGCATTAGCAATGGGATCCTAGCACGAGATATATGTCCTCATTATATCACTACCTTTGGATCACCAAGAGTTGTGTGAATATGTGAAATAATAAGGCCCAACCAAGGGAGCATACTCTCTTCATGCAAACTAGGGAGACCACAGTTACATTGAGAAGCAAAGGCTTTCCCACATGGTGGGGACCATCCATGATGTCAACACTAAGGGAAACCATAGAACCCATGAGAGCCATATCTTAAACAAACATTATGGTTAACACCATGATGGTGCCCATGTGGAGAGACATACTTGCTACTAGAAGGAAACACATGAGCAACAATACAAGGGGCATTAACCCAATTCTCAATAAGTGTTAGCAAGTGAGAAACCTCCAATGAAAATTTATTGGCTTGTGCTTGGATCTATTAAATAATGCTAGAGAATATAATGGATTTAGCATACAAAGAGAAATGAGCATTGCAGGATATGAAAGCAAAGCCGTATTTCTATATTTTTCATATGCTAAATAGAATTTCACTTTGAAAATATGCCAAATTTGGGTAAACCTTGTATGCATCTTAGGCTAGTCACCCAAGAGAATCATATGCTAGGAAAAAGCCATGGATGAGAAGGATTGGAGAAATGTATCAAATTCCAAGCCACTTGGGTCCAAGGATAGAACTAGAAAAGGTGCTTGAGACTTTCCAAGTATCCACAAAAATGATAGAGGGGGTCAAAATAACCTCTTATGGATAAGGAAAGATCCAATGGGAAGACTCTAATATAGGAGGCACCAAGAAAAATGAGTTGGATTAGGCTCCAAAATGGAAAACCATATTTTTTGAAACCTATGACACCATTGAGTGGTAGTGAGTTGGAGGTTCCACCTAGCATTAAGTTTATGAACCATGGGAAGGTGAGGATAAATCCAAGAATACCCTTAGAAGGGTTTGTAGTTCTTGAAGGGGAAGTGTATGGATACCACTTCCAATATTTGAATTAGGGCACAATGTATAGAATCCCAACCTTATACACCATTTCTAGAGGCACAAACTCCATAATGGTTTGAAAGGACTTAAAATATTGCCTTCCAATCTTGTATTTGATAAGAAATTCTAGCCAAGAAATCAATTTTTTAGTGGCTCCGAAGAGGAGGTTTGAATGAAGCAAATCCCATGCTTAAAGAACTTAAGTGCATGGACCTAGGGAACTTTAGCAAGAGGATGATCCTGGCTAGTAATCATAGGTGACCACCAAAGCTATTATTGGTTGAAGGAAATCATAGTCTTGATATCATTCCCTTTCTAGATGAATTGTGACTTGATGGCTTCCTAAAGCTTTCTAAATACTTTTGACAACAAAAATTCCTTGAATTTTCCAATTGCTTCATGATGAGAATGGAGTGAAGGTGCATACCTTGTTAGGTTTTCTTTCCACAAGGAATGCCAAAAGCAACATAATGCTTGAGGAGGATTTTCTACAATTTGTGGCCTTCCAAAGCATGAATGATCCATTTGGCACAGAAGCCAACCCATATTTGTGATTATTAGTAAGCTCCAAACCACCAGAGTCATGTAGAAGGTAATAAAATTCCCAATTAACTTGATGGAATCCTTTATCTTGCTCAAGGAGGCCAAAAGAAATTCCTTGAGAATATCTTTAGGTTTTGATAGGAGTCTTTTGAGGGAGCCCAATAGGAAGAATATTGCACATGAGTGGCTACAAGAATTTTAGAACAAATGTAGAATTTTCTAGCTAGAGAAATAGGCTTAGCAATACAAAAAATGTAGTTTTTTCAATGTGAGTAAAAAGAGCTTGCTAAAGAGCTACATAAGAGGATTGGAAAACAAAGGGAATGCCCAAGAATTTTGAAAGCTTCCTCATGTCCAACCAAAAGGGTCTAGGACAAAAGAAGTGATTATAGATTAGTCTTTTTCCATTGAATATTGGAGCTGGAGGCAAGGAAGAAAGTGTTTAGACACTACAAGGCATGGCTCACATTGTCTTGGTCTTTTAAGAGAGTGAGGAAGGAGTCACTAGAGAAATATCCATTAACAAGCTTGAGATTGAACTTAGGATGGGAAATACATTTAATCCTTTGATAAGTAACTGCATTGGCTAGTGAATATCCAAACACTAGCCATAAGAACATACAAAAGATAAAGCAAGTGGGTAGCCTTAGAAAATAGAGCAAAAAATCCTAAAAGAGGAGGACTATCAACCATTAATGGTGAGACAAGTTGAGGTATTATGGAGAAAATTTGAACTAACTAAAAAAAATCAAGCCAAACCCAAGGGCTTGAAGCATGACCAAAATTTTTCAAGGCCAAAATAAATGGTCATTCAATGCAATCATAGGCATTAGCAAAGGCTATCATGATGACCATAGCTTATCATCGAGAATGACAAGGAAGAAATTGGTCCAACAAATTTCATAAAGATTTCAAAAAGCAATGAATGTAGGCTAACAAGAGAGTATGGCTCAATAATGGTGTGTTGAGATAAAATTGCATTTTGAGAGCTTTGGGCACTACAATTTGCTACTCAATACAAAACTAGATTATAAAATGATCTAAAAGGATAATGTTCAACAATAGTTCCATGGGCAATTGAAAATAGTTGGCAAAAGAAAGTTCAACTAACCTAACAACATAGCTTTGTCAAGGTGTGTAAGACTTCTTTATGCACTTGAACAAAAAATTGTTCACATATACCATGGGCAATTAGAATAATGATGACTAACATTTAGATTGAAAATACCTAATTTATTGCACATGCAATACTGAGCCTCTCTTTCGCCAATTGTTCATCTCATAGGGAGATGGCTGCATTTATTAGATGCAAGCTTGACTGTATTGAAATCCTCATACATGAATCAAGAGGTAGTGGTAAGAGATCCGACAATCTAATGTCAAAGTAGAGATATTTCAACATCATTGAAAGTGTAAATATTAATAACCCCATGAGAGTGGTTATTAATAGTACTCAAAAGACACAATTAGTGGGGTTACATTTATGAGGCTTTATTTGTTACTACCACGTAGGTGAAATGAAAGTGTCAAGTGCTTCATGACCTAGTTTATGATCATTTAGCAAAAAATAACTTTTTGGCTAGATGACATGACAAATAGCAACAAATAGAAACTTGCAAATTTCAATACTTGTAAATAGAAAACATTGAGTTTGGGAAAGAAAAATTGAACTTTTCACACAATGCATTTCCTTTTGAGGTTAGTCAGAACCCAAATAGTCCTTGAAATAAAATTCATGGAAGAGGACAATT
This sequence comes from Sequoia sempervirens, assembly GCA_007258455.2. Taxonomy (NCBI): domain Eukaryota; kingdom Viridiplantae; phylum Streptophyta; class Pinopsida; order Cupressales; family Cupressaceae; genus Sequoia; species Sequoia sempervirens. Next base: position 282,761,102 of record VDFB02000013.1, read on the forward strand.
GAAAGGCATGTCATATTCATCAAGCTCATCAAAAGCTCCATAAACATTCTTCAAGAAGTCCTTTAAGAGATTGAGACCCCATAAGTACCTCCTTTGTATCTAGAACAAACTTACCTTCCTTTGTTGCACAAGTCAGACTATAAGATTAGAGAGAGAGGCAAGAGGAGAATGTGGTTGAGATGAACATTAATAGAAAGTGGAAAGTGGCATTCTATTAAAGGCTTGTTCACTACTTGTGACAACTTCCCTAGATGTTGAAAGTCAACTACTTTCACCTTATTAAGGTGAAGAAATGTGAGGCCCAACAACATTCCTAATGGACTCCTAGTAAAAGGATCATTTTATTTCTGATTATCACTTGTCTCTTTGTGTTTTCAGTTGATAGAGGATGCTAAATACTGCAAGTTTTTGGAAGAGATCAAATACCAGTTTCTGCAACTTCATGACAAGGGCATCCGTTGTTCAAGACAGCTCCAAAGTTTGCTTAAATTTTGAGTGGAACTTATGCTTCAGCTGCTGTTTTGTAATGTATATAGTTGGTTTAATTAGCTGGGTCATTTGTGTTGTTATAGACAGCTTGTTTAACTTTGTGTATTTATGATTCAGCTGTTATTTTATGATATATGTGGCTGGTTCAATCAACTGTCATATGAGTTGTGTACAACTCTTATTACTCTTACTAGATTGGTCGAATGTTAATTACATAGTCTAGTCTTTGGTTGTCTCAACTGTGCACTGGTTATTTTATTATTCTTTTTCCTGTACAGTCTCCTTTAGTCTCCTTTTGAGCTGCATATTCTTTTCTTTGTAATTCAACTTGTTCAATATTAAAAGAGGATCTTTTTATTTGAGGTTTTAAAGTCAAATGGGCAAAACTGTAAACAATATGAACATTTGAACTTCGAAAAGTCTCTTTTTTTTTTTTTCATAATACCATTTATATTGCTTTTAATTAGCCTCAGCATTAGAGATCTCCAAAGATGGGCTTTTCCAGAACTGCTGAAATCATTTTGAATCTGATAACATAAGAAATACAATAGCTCTTAAATATAAGAGTATATGGCAAACAGACCAGATCTACAGTGAATTCATGTCATATGAATATGAGATATGTAGGGCCTAGGCAATGCCATGGTTTTGCTTGGGCTTCTCCTGGGCATTCTGCTCGTACAAATGAAGAAGAGCAGCTGCAGAGAGTGTTGCCAGAGTAATACCCTGTGCGTGTATTCTGTATACATCAAGATCACCCAATACTTACAAACCATCATCACACTATTCTAACTAATACAAACTTATAAAGCAACTATTCAACATCTGTGACAGGAAAGAAGAAATCCATACCTGGCATGTATAAGCTTGAGACTGGTTTTCATGGAGGGTTTAGAGAAGTTATAAGCAAGGGAAGCCCCTATACTTGAACTCCACAATGCCCCAACTGAGATGAGCTTATTCTCAGATACCCATTTCCTCATGGAACCTGCCATCTCCATCTCTTCTCGATTTTCACTCAGCTAATAAACTCTGAATCGATCCAGACTTAGTAGGGGAAACTTACTCTACCCCTGTTGTACCAAGAGAGATATTTAAAGCAGGAAATAAATGGTACAGACAGACCCCCTGTTTCCTCGCTTCCCCTGATTTCATCTGCCCACAACAGGACATGGTTTTACTGGGATCATAAAGCTGTTCAATGTAAGGTATAGATTCATTCAGGAAATATTGGAGCTCCTGTACGTCGTTCTGTATAACAGTGATTTTTAATGTCCACGAGGGTAAAGAAAGCCTATGGGACAGTAGACCCTGCCATATGGTGTGCCAAAAAGTAAACCGCTATAATGCCCCCTGTTTATTGTCATTCCTGTACGCCATTCCGTACAATAGTCATTTGAGTAACTTATGTTATATCAACACGTGATGAGCACTCAAACTATAGAGCAATATGGTGTGCCAAAAATAAACCTGCTATAATGTCTGCGGTTTGTTGTCATGTTTTTTTCTTTGTGGTTCTCGGTTCTTTAGTCTGTTTGGTCTCGTGGACAACATTAAAATCTCTCATTGTCATGTTTCTTTCTTTGTGGTTCTCAGTGATTTAGTCTGTTTGGGCTCGTGGACAACATTAAAATCTCTCATTGTCATGTTTCTTTCTTTGTGGTTCTTGGTTCTTTAGTTTGTTTGGTCTCGTGGACGACATTAAAATCTCTCATTCATTCATTATCAAATGTTCTAATTGTAATCCTTGTGTTATTTTTCATTTGTGTATTTTTCTTAATATAAAAATGATGTAATTTTAAATAAAGTTGAGTTCATTTATTTACTTTTATCTTAAATTTATTTAGTTTGTATCGTTTTATGATTTTGTACTTAATGTTTTATCTTATTTTTATGTGTATATATGTATGTACTTGGTTTTTTTTTGAATTATCCTACTTATCTATAATTAATTGATCCCCAAATAACCATTGTTTGTTGTGATCATGTATGCCTTTTGATCTCAAGTTGGGTTTGTAATAATACAAACGCCCTCGCAAGTACAAACTCAACCCACTCTAAATCAAATTCAAAAATTCAAATTTTGATTGATTGGCCCCCTTTTAACTTTCTTACCCAAGGCTAACCAAACACATTTGTATGATTTGATGTCATGTGTTGGGGTATAAGGACATTTGCTACATTCATTCTAAAAAATGTAGGGGACAACAAGGGGAACGATGAATGCTAAAGAATCAAGAAATCATCTCTCAATCTAGAAGAGCAAACCAATAAGAACACATTTGAATTTGGTGCTAAAAAAAGTAATGAATCACATTCTAGGGCTTGCCTATTATCATTGATCTTGTTTGTTATCAAAGGGTTGATTGAGACAAAGTGCCTTCATTGTTTTGGTTGCACAACCTAGCAAAGGTATTTATCAATATTGCTAGTTTTTAGATTCTAAAGAGAGTTCAAATAGTTATCTAGTAGATTGCACAAAGGACAAAAGCCAAAGTATATTATAGGCCAAGTTCAATGGCATGGTTCTAGTTTGTGTTCACAAATCTATTCAATATTGTCAATATTGACCCAAAGTAAAGCAAAGAATTATATTCTAATTCAAATTTGTACACTCAACTATTATAACCATTTTTTAATCCCAAGGCACTTAGATTTTTACTTCAATACAAATTTACAATCACTCTTTATTCATGGAGCAAAGTGGTCTTATTATCCTTATGTATTTCTATTTATAGCTTCCTACACATGTTAATTCTTTTTTACTATAACTTTTAATTTCAATTTAATCTAGGTTAATGTGTTCTTATGTGTATGCATTTAAGTCAATTATCCTAAACTAAAATTAGGGATTATTCATTTCCCTATTCACTATTCTATTTCCAAAATGTAGTGTTCTATTTGATTAGTGCTACAAGAAATTTTAAAGCTTTTGAGCTTGCATCTACCATATAAACATATAAAGTATAGTTAGAAAGTTTATAATAAAAGGATGGTTATTTGGTATGCATAACTTAATAAAATATGTGTAAAATATTGAAATAAAGGTTAACAAACAAGAAAAATATAACATACCACTCACATTGGTACAATAGGTGGAGGAGGATCCTCTAAACAAAGCACCACCCACCCTTTTTGTGGAACGTACATAGCTAGCAAGACAAGAAAATTAGGATTAGGTATGAATCATTCACCTTGTAAATCTTGTCTTGCAAATTATATTTAATTAAGTAGATGATCAATAACAACTAGTCTCCAAATATTATGGAATGAGCAAAGATGGATGCACATGTGAGCAAGGGGGATTTATTATTTATTTATTTGTACTAATGATAAATTAATTATTGTGTAAGAAGACATTAAATGTCTCATAGGTTACATATAAATGGTCAAAATTGAGAGTTGTAAGAAGATCTTCCATATTTGGTTGTATGTCATGACAATCAATGTCCTTATGAAACACCTAGGAATGTGATCTTGGTTAATTTGATGATTATGATAGAATATATGACATTTATGACACATAAGAAGGTTGTAAGACATATACGGGGAGTTACTATCCTAAGTTTCTTGACTATGACTATAGGGGCATTAGATTTTTGCTATAACTCATAGTTTTGGGTCTTAGTTATGAGAAACCATTTATTCTTTCTAGTTTCTTATTCTTCTATTTATTGGAAGCATGTGATAGTTGATTCATATGGTTTTTTCTAGGCACACTTATGTTAGTAGATTACAATAAAAATAGAGGAATAAGTAGATTGTATTGATGCAGTTCTTTCTTTGAGGATTAATACAAGCTTGGGTATCTTTGGACGTGAAGATTTTCCTACAAGGATTTCTCCACATAAATCTAGTGTTATGTGTATAATTTTACAAGAATAGTAATTTCTACTTGCTAATTCATTATTTTATTGTTAAACTTTATTGGCTTAATGACATACTTTTTCATATTTAAAACACCACATTATTAACTTTCTTATTTTGTCATTTACTTTGTATTTCAATATTTGGTATAAGAGTCGTGGCTTGATTTAAAAGGGAAAAAAAATCTTGAAATATTGTAGGTTTGTTGTGTTCAAAATGGGAGCATTACTTTAATGGTTTGGAGATCTTAGTGAGGTTAGAGAAGCCATGTAAAATATATCACGATTAAAGATTTAGAAGTTAAGTGGCTCCACGTGCAAGCTATGAAAATTAAAAATGAAAGATCTCTTGAAAGAGAGAGATCAATGGAGAGTTGCAACATCAAAGTCTAGGCCTTCAAATATTGAAAAAAAAAACATGAGGAACCATATAATTGTGCCTTGTGGATTCAATCCTCTTGAATGTCTTAGTAGAGGATCCCACATTTAGTATGTGGAAAAGAATAAAAAATATTTGTCAAACATAGAGTTTGGTAAATAAAATTTATTTTAAAATAAATTTGTATTCCTTATAGATGAGAAGGAATCCATAGCTAAGATTTTATATGCTTTAAATCTCATTTTTGAGCTAGCTACATAGTATTGATGTTAAGCTATAAGAGGAGGACAATTGTATTATTTACTTTGCTCTTTACCTCAATCATGGGAGAACCTAATCAATTTTACTATAGATCCCAAAATTAATGCCCTTTTCTCCACTTTTCCTAGTGAGAAAATAAAGTAGAAATTTATGGACAAGGGTTCCAAGGATGCAATTCATGTATGAAGCAAACCCAAGGAAAAAAGTGGTAAGAAAAAATAGGGATAATAAGAGATCTAAGTAAAAATGATGGTAAAAAACCACTAGTTAGAGTAGATTTAAATGTTAGAATTGCACAAAATAGTTCCATGTAGATAATGATGTAGATATAATTAGAAGTCTTATGGAGATTCCTCTAATAATAAATCCAAGTTGATGATGAAAGTGAATCTTTACTCATTTCAACTAATGTTGTTAGTGATGACTCATGGTTAATTAATTTATGAGACTTGTATCACATGACTCCTCATAGGAAGTGATTTTCTTCATATATCTAATATATAATGGTGGTGAGGTATTCCTTGTTGACAATAGTTTACATTAGATTATTGGCAAAGGGAACACAAACTTTATGTTTAGTGATGGGAGAGTAAAATATCTCATAAATGTGTTACATATTTTATACTTAGAGTAAGATTAATTTTATTCTTTAAAATGAATGATGTTTGATTGCATCTCTATAAGGATCATGACCCAAAATAATCTCATGAAAGTAAAATAGAAAATCAATATCTCATAAACATGGAATTTAAATGTAACAACTTCATTAGATAATAAAAAAAATTAATAGCACATCCTCATATGTGTAGTGCATAATCTAGGTAAAAGCACATAATATATTATATACAAAAGTACAACTTTGACTCTCATGCCATGAAGTCAAATAATTATACAATTTTGAAGTACAATACAATCAATGATATAATAATGATGTGAGGACACAAATAATATAGTCTTTGGCTACCACTGACACTCACAGTCTTCTGCAAGTCAAGAGATGAGAACATGTCTTAGGCACTTTTCCACCCAACCACGAAGCTTACGCTTCCTTGAAATTCTTCTTACTTGAACTATACTTGACCCTGAATGAAGTACCTAACAACCTAGAGGAAAATAGCAGGAGGGAATCTCAATGCAACCTGATATATCTGCATGCATTTATACCATGAACATACAATGTTATACTATTAGGATATGACAAAGAATCATATATAAATAAATTTTCCAGGTAACTTTCATCTATTTAAATGAACGCATGGCTTTGGCCAAAGTGCTAGAATATACTGGAAGATCCTGAAAAGCAGAACCTTCTCTTTTGGTCCATATTTGACACCCTATCCCGAAAGGTAAAAATAATCACACATAAAAGACAATAGCATGCATAATGGTCACAAAACTAAATAAATACTCTTTTCCTTTCATGCAAATGATTATATTAACATCTTTCATTATTTTAATTTTTTCATGCATAATGATGGTAAAATATATATATGACATGCAATTCACTTTTGACAAGAAACTTGACTTTTGACATGCGAATTTGATCTTTAATGATATTTCTCAATTGTCAAAGTATAATATTAACCTAACCATCTACAACAAACTCATTCTTAATTGCTAAACCCAATATGCACATTTTCTTAAACTTACAAATATAATACATCTAAATGATAACTGATGCAAAGTAGGGTGGAAAACAACCAATAATCATAATTCAAACCTTTTCAAACACTTTTCATCCTTCAAAACCCTAACTCCAAGAACAACTCATCATTCTTTCAATTTGCCTTGTAGTAGTCCAACCAATGACTTTTAACCATATCCTGCAAGAATCTCTTCAAAAACACAAGAGGGTTAACATTTCAAATACCCATTTTGGCATATTTCAATATATCAAATTTTTTCATGCACTTGTTTTGGAACACACTCTCCAAAATTGGACTATCACGCTGCCCCAAGGCTAAAATAGGCCACTTTTACAAACCACCCCAATCTAAATGTGCTTCCAACCTTAAAAATTAATTGCAATGTTCTTTACAGACCCTAAATAGTCTGAATCCATGATTTTTCTCAATTGAAACAATAAAAAACTCATCAAAATGCAAAACCCTTACTCTAGGCCTTCTTATGCTTGAAATAGAGAGGGTTTATTGAAAATAGGTATTCCAAGGCCTATGTCACCCTACCAACTCTTCAAAAATCCCATAATATTCCTGCACATACTCACTAAATCATCTTCCAACCTCCAGGAATGCAATTTCATCAAACTCTTATACTAAGCCATCACTTTTGAAGCAAAAACTCAAGAAAACACACCTAGGGCAGCATCAAAAGTCCATCTAAACACCTTCCTTGCTCAAAATAACCACATGAACATCTAAAAATACCTACAAGTACCCATTCCACAATGTTACAAGAGATTCTAATGGTGGAATGGGTCAAAAATGCATTTTGTTTGGCCTCAAACCCCAATTTCTGAGTTACAAACCCGCTTTCAATAAAATGACTATAAAAACTTCAAAAATTGATGAATTTCAGTTACTCCAAAGCCCAAAGGGTCTTAATACATATAGCTATCAACTAAAATTAAAATTGGATAAAAAAAATGGTACAAGGCCATACAATGGCTTGCAACAACACTTTTACTAGAAAATTATGAGAAAATAGAGTTTATTTTGTGGTTTCCAACTTCAATACAAACCCCAGGACCCAAAATTCGACCGACACACCCTATATTAAAGCATTACACAACCAAAACCAACTAAATTTTTTTTTCCTCAAACTGACTTTCAACTTACATGACCGTTGAACTTCTCTTAGTTTTCATTTTTTGCAATTTTACAACTCTACATTTGACAACATTTGCATAAATTGTAACTTTTACACAATGAACCAAAAAATGACTCAAGATACATTTATAATGGTCTATTATGACCTTATTAAACTCAAAAGACTCAAAACATCCTAAGACCAACCTATCAAATACCTTTTTTTATCAAACTAGCAAAAGATGAACTTGGTGCCCCTGCACCATACACCCGGCTTGAAAATTTTTCCAAGTCCCTTGGAAATTGAATTGTAGCTTGTCCACATTTGAGCACTTCATGTCTCTAGCCTCCAAAAGATCTTTCATTTGGTAATCCCTACCACTGGATCATATATTGAAGATTAGAGTCATTCTTTGCACATTTGAACTTGTTGCCACTTGAGTATTGCTCCACTTTTGCAAATTGTCTTGATGTATGTACTCTGACCTTTCCACCATCTAAAACTAATGTATAACTTGTATTTACACCTGCAAACTGACCTCTGTCAACCTTGTCTTTGAATGTCCTCTCCTTCACTCTTGAAGCATACTCAAACTCATCCATTTTCCTTTGCCAAACACCCTCATTCACTTTACCTTTTTCTCTTATCTTTGTGATTAGATTCTCTACCCCAATAATCCATGTACCATCAGACTTACAACCTACTATTTTGACAGTATTTAACTACCCTCTAACCTCTTTTCCAATCAAAGGACATAGGACTGTCCCTACTATGATTTTACCATGCTTTTCTAAGAAATATTGCTGCTCTCCAAACAATTCATCCTTGACCTTCTCTTGAACTATCTTTGTTGCCATTTCATCTTCCTTTCCAATCAAAATCAGATTAATCTTCAAACTTAATATCTCCACATTTTCTTCATTCCTTCTATCTACTGTCCTAGCATCTTCTTCTTTTTCAATTGATGCAAACTCTTCATTCTTGTCTTCCTCTAGTTTCACAAACTCCTTGCCAAACATAACCACCCTTGCTGCCTTACTCTATCCTTTATCGTCTTCCTACAATGGTGTTAAAGTGAAAGTATTTCCATCCTTTTCAATGGTATAAGTATTATGTCTACCATCATAAAGTGCATGCCTATCAAACTACCATGGTCTTCCAAGCAATAAATGGGAACAATCCATTGGTAGAACATCACAAAGAACCTTGTCCTTATATCCACCAATTTGAAACTCAACTAAAGCATGTTCATTAACCAATATGGATTGATCAACATTCAAGCAAGATACTTAATATGGTGTTTCATGATGAACCTATTCTAACTTCAATTTGTCTACCATTTCATTTGAAACCATGTTGTCAGTACTCCCTGAATCTACTACAACTTTGCATACCTGACCTTTGCATTTGCATGTGGTCTTGAACAATGCCCTTCTTTGAGTAATCCCCTTCTCCTTGGTTTCCTTTAGGAGTTGTCTTCTCACCATCAATGACTCTCCCACTTCTGGAGCAACAAGTTGATTAGGAGAATGCACACTTTCATCATCATCCTCTTGTACCAATTGGACTCTTTTGTCAACACCACTTGAAGTAGAGCCTTGTTTCTCAGGACACTTAAATTTTGGATGCCCAAACTAATTACAATGATAACATCTACCTAAAAATGAGTTTGAACTTCTACCTCCACCAAATCTTCCTCTGAAACCTATAAAACCACCTCTTTGATTAGCCACTTGGTCTTTGTTTTTGCTTGTATTTTCTTGTTCTTCAAAGGACTGTCTTGTACCTCTACCTCTATTGGTGTTGCCTCTGACTCTTCCTTGTCTTCTTTTCAATTTCTCTTCTTCCCTAGCAGCCAATTGAAAACATTCCTCCACTGTCCTAGGTGTAGCCAAACTCAACTCATCTTGTATTTGATACCTCAACCCACACATATACCTTGCAATATTTGCATTCTCATCTTAATTATGACTAGACCTTATACTCAGCTTGTGAAACTCTTCAGTATATGTCATAACATCCTTGTCCTTTTTTTTTAACTCTGTAACTTCTTGAATGTTTTTATGGCATGATCACTTGGAAAAAATTATGCTTTCACCTTTGACACCATCCTATCCCAAGAACTAATCTTTTTTTTCCCTTTCTTCACTCTTTCCTCTTGAATGTAATTCCACCATGTCAATGCAAGATACTTCAACTTAGTCTTAGAAAACTTCACTTTTTGATCATCAACAACCTCCTTAAACTCAAAGAAATTATCCAGTGCATCTATCCAGTCTAATACCTCTTTAGCATCCAATTTCCCATTATACATTGGCACATCTAATTTCACATCAGAAGCATCTCCCTTAACAACCTTGAGCATCTTTATCATCCTTCTTTCATCAGGATCCCAATTAGCATCTTGGGTTCTTCCACTTGGAGGGTTTTCTTGCTTGCCCTCTTCTTCTTCCTCTCGGTCACTTTCCTCATTAGTGGCCTTTCCTCTTCTTTGTTTTGTCTCCATTGCTAAAAACCTGACTAAGATTGCTTCTTGGGACTCCTTCAACATCTTTTATCTCCCTTGCAAGTACTACACTACCTTTTGGAGGCATCTTGTCTTTTTAGCTCTCCACTTTTCACACTTCAAAATGCAAATTTTCTCCCTCAAGAGATCTAATACCTATGCTCTAATACCACTTGATACAGAGCAAGGAGGAAAACAACCAAAAATCACAATTCAAATCTTTTCAAACACTTTTCCATCCTTCAAAAACCTAACTCCAAGAACAACTCATCATTCTTTCAATTTGCCTTGTAGTAGTCCAACCAATGACTTTTAATCATATCCTGCAAGAATATCTTTAAAACCACAAGCAGGTTAACATTTCAAATACCCATTTTGGCATATTTCAATATATCAAATTTTTTCATGCACTTGTTTTGGAACACACTCTCCAAAATTGGACTCACACTGCCCCAAGGCTAAAATAGGCCACTTTTACAAAGCAACCCCAATCTAAATTTTGCTTCCAACCTTAAAAATAAATTGAAATGTTCTTTACAGACCCTAAATAGTTTGAATCCATAATTTTCCTCAATTGAAACAACCAAAAACTCATCAAAATGCAAAACCCTTACTCTAGGCCTTCCTATGCTTGAAATAGAGAGGGTTTATTGAAAATAGGTATTCCAAGGCCTATCTCACCCTACCAAATCTTAAAAAATTCCATAATATGTCTGCACATACTCACTAAATCATCTCCCAACCTCCAACAATGCAATTTCATCAAACTCTTATACTAAGCCATGACTTTTTAAGCAAAAACTCAAGAAAACTCACCTAGGGCAGTATCAAAGGTCCATCTAAACACCTTCCTTGCTCAAAATAACCACATGAACATATAAACCTACCTACAAGTACCCATTACACAAGGCTACAATAGATTCTAATGGTGGAATGGGTCAAAAATGCATTTTGTTTGGCCTCAAACCCCAATTTCTGAGTTACAAACCCACCTTCAGTAAAATGACTATAAAAACTTCAAAAATTGATGAATTTTAGTCACTTCAAAGCCAAAGGGTCTTAATACATATAGCTATCAACTACAATTCAAATTGGATTAAAAAAAAGGTACGGGGCCATACAATGGCTTGCAACAACACTTTTACTAGAAATTTCTAAGAAAATAGAGTTTATTTTGTGGTTTCCAACTTCAATACAAACTCCAAAACCCAAACTTCAACCCGCACACCCTATATTTAAGCCTACACAACCAAAATAAACTAAAAAAATGTCCTCAAACTGAATTTAAACTTACATGACCATTGAACTTCTCTTAGTTTGCAACTTTTGCAATTTTACAACTTTACATTTGACAAAATTTGCATAAATTTCAACTTTTACACAATGAACCCAAAAGTGACTCAAGATACATTTAGAATAGTCTATTATGACCTTATTAAACTCAATAGACTCAAAAAATCCTAAGACCAACCTATTAAAGACCTTGTTTGATCAAACTAGCAAAAGATGAACTTGGTGCCCCTACACCAATAACAATGTGAGTTACTTCAAGGAAATTATAACTTAACTGCCCCCATAACACACATTTACACCCTTTTCTATTTACAAGAATACAAATTGAAGATTTTCTTTTTAAGATTCCTAGACATGGATATAGTGTTGGGTATGGAGGCTTCAATGTAGATTTTCTAATGTAGGAAAATTTGTTTGGATCATGAATGGTTATCCAAAAAATGATTCAAAATACATATCTAAATACACTTGATCAAGGATTTATTTGCATTTTGCATGGTTAGCAAGTAGATGAATTAATCTTGAAAAGAAATCAAACTGATATTTAATTGATAATAAATCCTAAGATAACCCATACAAAGGAATTTAGATTCTCTCTCCATCTCTAAAGTGTAAAGTTTTTACATTAAAGTCATTTCATTCTAATTTTATGTTCTCCACCTATGCAGTTCATGATTTAGACATTGAGGAAGAATAGATATAGTTCAACAAAATAGTTGACCAAATATGAATTCATCTAAAATACAATACATAAAGGTCAAATTACCACACTACAGGTAGATTTTTAGCAGGTCGTAAAAGGAAGAGGAGACATAAGGATATGGAGGTTTAAGACATACAACTACTCTGTTATCACAACAATGGATATATTTTCAATTGTGGTCCATTTAATGGTTTATACTGGTCAATTTAATGGTTTTCATAGTGCCACAACTTGTGTGGCTCACCTTCATTGTGTAATTGCATTCAATTTTAACATTATCGGCCTTATAAATTCCAACATTATAGTCTTTTAAATGTTCTGTTATTGTGAAGAGAATAAAAGATAGAGCGGCTTAATTGGTTAGGATCAATGGAAATTTCAAGATGGTGTATGCATATGTGGAATTTGTAGTGATAAATGAATATATACAATGTGCAAGTATTTCAAATTTGAAAAATTTAGAATATTTGTGTACCAAGGCAAGAGTGTTAGTACCTAAATAAGGGCTAGGAATTGTCATTGTGTGTTGAGCTTAACAATGCTTTGCTTGGATTTTAACATAAAACTATGATATGCACTTCTTTAGTGATGTGGACTTGAGAAATTACTTAGCTCCTATATATCATATTTTTATTAATTTTTAGAGCCAGTCAAAGACTCAAGATTCCAAGATCATTTACAAAAACCAACAACTTTCAACAAGAGGGAAAATTAAGAACATGAAATTGCAACAATGGATGCAAGATATGTCAATATGCAATACTCAATATTGCAATGATATATTGAACTCATCCAACTGAAAAATATCTTAGCTAAACTTGCTTAGTTTGAGTTATAATGTACATATGAAGCCTTGCTTATATAGGCAAGGGTAATAATGTATCAACATTAAATGATCATGTCATAATTAAATGACATGAGTCAATATTAAATAACCTAAGACACAAACATTAAATAAAATCCAAATAGATAAGACAAGTGACAATAAATGCTTAACTAGAAAGATGCCCTCTGTTACCCATAAATGGGACCCCCCTTCTCTTTTTCTACATATCTTTTCTTTTCACCTAATTCCGTTACTTAAACTTATGTTTGGGCAGCCTTTTGTTATCTTCCTCAAACTTGGGTGGGGTTTTTTTTTGTTCGTCAAACCTCTCATTTTACCGCTTGCATTGTATGTCTCTCACTAGGTAGTGTTTTCTTACCATTTTCAAACTTTCCTTTCATTCAAGAGTGGGTGTACGTATGTTAACAACCTGATTGATGAGTTGTCATGCATCAGAATTTGGAAACTTCACCCACAAGTCATACCTTAGGTGATATTCTTTAGGCTATTTGAAACCTAGGTGGGGTTTTATCAAGTTGTGCAAACTACCCATTTTGCCACCTAGAAGGTTTCAGTGATCAATGTAATAACAACAAGCCTAATTTATTTAACCAGTGCATTATAAAGAAAAGAAACCAACATTTTCAAACATGATATGAACATGAAACCAATGAAGCCATGCATACAAAGATACAGTGATATCAAAAGCAATATTTAAATTATATATATAAACATTTTTGCATTGCATTAGCACTACAAAATTTTCTAATTCGATTACAAAAGTTCATGTCATGGACAAAAAAAAGAAAAAAAGAGGCATTTCTTCTCAGGTACATAGAGCAAACATTAGGACACAAATTCCCTTTGTAACAGTTTGTAGGTGTTCAACTTGAGCTGGTGAGAATAGGATCTCGTGCGACTAGAGGATTTGTGCAAAAAGTCCCATGCCATTTCTTACCACTCTTGTGCATAGAAGAGCCATAGCTTCCTCTAAAGTCTCATCTTGAAGGACTAACGCAATGCAGATGGCGTCAACTATCAGTCCATTCTGAGGGTAGTGGCTAAGCCTTTTGATCACCACATTGAATCGATGGTGAAACTTGGGATTTACTAGGTGCTTAAGTGCTCTCACACCCCAGTCGTGATGACTAGAAGTCCTAATGGAAGTATATATGAAGTGCTCTAGCATGGTTGTGTTGTGTACATGGGATTGGATTAGGAAATCCTTTCCTAGAATGTTGTGGAACACTTCTTATATTTCACTATGCACCATGAAAACCTCCTTTAGTTGGTCCAATACATGCCTAAACAGTGGACTGCATTCGATCTCTTCCAACACAATGTAGTCATTGGAAGAGTTACCGTCACTCTGAGAGCTCGCCATATTTTATGCTATTGATTGACAAAGAAAGGTGATGCTAGTTGAATTTATAGAAGATTGGTTAGACTTTGGTGCATTCTCCTAAGTGTGATGAGATGGCAGTTTATTCCCAATTTATGGATGATTTGAGCTGGTTTAAATTACAATTTCCCATCAAGCAACATACATGTGCTACCACTTGATATTCCTGGATGTTGCATTAATTTTTTGGTTGTGTGAAAGGTCATTCAATGAATGTTTGTAAGATCAAGATTGGTTTCTCCTTGTTGATGTCTATTCCTCTACCAAGATCAATTCTTCCAATTGATTTAGTAATTCTCAAGAAACGTTGGAAAAAAAAGAAAGCCACTAATTTGGTAACGGTTTTGGTGACCGTCCAATGGATTTTTCTTTGCTATAAATTTGAAATTGTGAAAGAAGAGAAGGGAATTTTCGAAGATACACTCGAGTGTGTTATCGAGAGGGGTTAGCATTTATTTTAGGTTGTAATGATTTATAATATGTGTGTTAAGAATTTAATGATACTAAGTATGCTAATCTTGGCATTACACATACGATATAGTTGTGTCTTCTTTGAAAGATAAGTTGTCTATTATTCATTTATTGCAATTTGATTTTATCTCTTTGATTGGATGATCATAGGTTTCCAATCTTTGTATTGGTCATTTATGGTTTGATTTATGCTTCTCGTGTTTGCTTCATATTTATGCACTAGAGTTAGTCACCTTTCCTACTTTCTGGTTAAAAGCATACCCATATTCTTTAGATTAGATAAATTCTTTGAAAATATGGTGAGGGAGCTATACCTGAACAAAATTAAGAGAAAAGCTACAAATGCAATTGTGGTCTTTTCAGATTTGTTAGCATATTTTTGCTTGTGCTAAACTTGGGTCAAGAGTCATTTGTCTAAGCATATTTATCCTGAGCCATTCCATTCGCTAACACCCTCCTAGGACCTAAGTGGACTTAACAATGTAAATAGGATCTAAAGATAAGACTAGATAGGTAAAATACCTATTTACACCAATGCCCCTTTTAAGTACAACTTAGGAGGAATAAAACTCATGCACACATGCAAAGATACCCTCTTAGAACCTAAGTAAATTTAACATGTGAATATGCCCCCTAAGTCCTTAGTAAGTGAATTAACTAGGTACAAGACATTTATTCACACTAACACCCCCCTTAAGTGCAATTTGGAGAGAAGATTATTATACAAATGACACTAAGATGGGTCTTGACTATGAGGTCATGTTAGGTACCCATGTACATATGCAAATGCAATATATCATAAATGGAGAAAAGGAGAAAACCTAGTGGGATAAAAGTCCTCCCCAAAAGAGAGATGAAATAAAAATACTCTCAATTATGCATGAGAGGGACAAAAACCAATTCGAGGAAAATGACCCCCCATAAGAGAGAAGAAGAGAGACCATGCAACCCCCTCAATGGTGAGTCTCCTGCAACTGTAGAAGCTTGACATTGAATGCTAAAGATGATCTAATATCATCAAATAAAATTCCTTACCTTAGGAACAAACAAAACCAAAATGATATGCAGGATGTCTTCCCATTTCGAAAAGGAACATGAGGTAAGAAGAATGGTATGTGATGTCTCTAAATGATGCTCAAGTGTCTCCCGTCAATGTCAAAAGGTGTCACACTCCAAACAGGTGTTCTAGGCCACATTGTTGAAGAAAAAAATCCATAATCTCCTAGAAACGATTGTAGAACACAATCCAATGACAAAGATACCTCCTCTAAAGACAAAGAAGCCTCCTCCAAATGTTTTCCAAAAGTATCCAAACTCATGTCAAACTAAAAAGGATGATCATGTAGATAATGAACAAGAGGATCAAAGTGTTCCCTTGCAACATCTAAAGAAGAATCATCCCCATCAAAGAGAAGATGAATGCAATAAATGGTGTCTCCCGAATTTGAAATGTGAGACTCAATGAACAACCCACCAATGTCTATCAAGTACTCATCCCAAGTAGCTATCTCTAGAAGAAAATGAATGTCCTACTACACTGAATCACAAGGAGCCAAATCTATGGAATCACAAGCATCCTTAGGTACACTAGTAGATGAAGGAGATGAGATCTTAGTGCATGTCATTCAACTACACCTATCGTCCCCCATTGTGTCCTCATCTTTAAGAACACTAGATGATTCAGTTGATGCTAGTTTAGGGGAATTATAAAAACTAATGCCTTGATAAATGCAAAGCTACTGCAACTGATGAATTTCATAAAGGAGTTTCAAATCATTATTTTTGTAGTCATTCATCAATTGTATGTTTTTTCTTCCCACAATAATCACATTTGACTCTCCATGATTTAAAATACACGATTAGAACAAAAAAAAAACAAGATTACCCCCCCAAATTACTCAATCATGAAACCCCCAATAAAGTGGACATGATCTTAGTGTGTATAGATTACTAAATTTGGCCATAAGATCAGTAAAAATTTTACACAAGATGAGAATAATCTAATACTACCACTACAAATTACACAAAAAATTATGCACTTTAAAAAAAAAATCACCCAAAAATGTTACCATATGAGTGAGAACGGATCCTCAAAAGTTTCCAAAATGAGAATGGCTCAGAAACAACTCTAAAAATCTGTAATTTTTGAAAACCTAAGTCACCACTATGAAGAGCATGCAATTATACCCTAAATCAAAAGAAAAAATTGAAAAAAGGAGCTCGTATGACTGAGATATGCCCTTCCAAAGTTGGATTATAAAATCAAAACTACTGATGGAGAGGGGGTAAATTGGAATGACCTACCGATGGCCGTTTGGTCACCAAATTTAAAACAATAAAGTATGATGGTCAAATAGACATAAAATTTAGTATAGTGTCATATGATGATCATTTGGCTATCAAATTTAACATAGTTTTTTATGACGATCATTTGGCCATAAAATTTTAGATAGTTGCGCAAAAAAGCTGATTTTTTTCCTTGCACAAAAATATGAAGTATTATATAAAAAATAGGGGTTTGGGGGTCTTTTGAATTCAATGGAAGGGTTTATTGTGACCCAAAATGAACCTACAATATAAAACCGCAAAGAAAAAACCCCAAATATGGTATTCCTATCAAGTTTTTCTAATTCTCTAGGTCATCACATGATGCAAGAGAAGAGCATACTCAACTTTTAAAGATCCACCATGATTTGCAACCTTGCAATAGCTCAAGCTTGATTATCTCCCATAGGTTTGAGAAGGGGTTTCATAATTATGAATCTTTGATACCATGTTAGAGTCACTCAGGGACTCTAGCCTCTTAGATCATTGACAAAAATCAAAAACCTTCTACAAGAGGGAAAATAAAGAACATGAAATTGCAACAATGGATGCAAGATATGCCAATATGCAATACTCAAGATTGCAATGATATATTGGACTTACCTAATTGAAAAATATGTCAGCTGAACTTGCTTAGTTTGAGTTACAATGTACATATGAAGCCTTTCTTATATGGGAAAGGGTGATAATGTATCAACATTAAATGATCGTGCCATAATTAAATGACACGAGTCAATATTAAATAACCTAAGATATAAGCATTAAATAAAATCCAACTAGATAAGATAAGTGACAACTAATACTTAACTAGGAATATACCTTCCTAGGACCTAAGTGGACTTAACAATGTAAATAGGACCTAGATGAGACTAGATAGGAAAAATACCTATTTACACCAACATTAATATATATAAATATTAATTATGTAATTATTAAAATAAAATCTTTTATTTTTCTATTCTATCAATTTAATTTTTGAAAGTAAATTAACCAAGACACACTTTTATTTCACCAATTAAGTTTATTTTTGCTAACATAATAATATAATCATCCATAAGACATAGTCACCATTTAAATCATAATGCAAAAATGGTTCATATTTAGAGAACATAATACAATATTAATCATACAAATGCAAGATGGATACAAATACGTGAGTGTGTGAGTGCATAAGGTTTCCATCATGCTAATTATTGACAAGTGGTGTAGGGCCTCTTTAATGTCTTATTAACTTGATGCTACATGTAGACACACAATTCAAAGGGTGGTTTCCTAACTAAATAGTTCATCTTTTGCAAGAGGCTTCATTTAATTATCAACTAGGGACTCATAAGCTTTAGATAGTGTTGACATAGTATATGCATTCATGGATTCTAAAAACATCCTATATCAATGGATTATAGGTGATGAGACATGTACATATAATTGCAAAATGTGGAAAAGGAAATAAAATGCTAAATTGCAAAACAGGGGAAATAGATATAAGTTTCTACCTTATGCTACAGGTACCTATCACTCAAGACTATAACTATTTAACTCCTAAAACTTAACTATAATTAATTTCTTTGGAAAATGAACAAACATGAAGCTACAAAATTCAATCTAAACTACAAAATCATATTCATGAATTTCACATGCATGTAACTGGAAATCACTTTAACTAATTCTAGGAATGCATTAATTAATCTAATAATAGGAAACAAAGTGGATTACCAATACCTTAAGTGGCCCTTTCTTGAGTTGTTTCCATAGAAGATGTCAAACACTTACTACTGAATCAACATATCATGGTATTGAACTAACTCCTTTATTGTATAAAACTCTAAAATTTTACATATAGGGTAAAAGCAAGAAGCTGGGTATACGAAGAGGGGAAATCTTGGAAATTTTTTTTTTTGCAAGAAACGCATACGCGTTTTCAAAAAAATGCGTACGCATTACGGATCAGGTACCCGAGCCTAGATCCGAATGCGTATGCGTTCAGACTCGGGTACGCGAACCTAAAATGAGTACGCGTTATGAAACGCGCACGCGTTTATAACCCATATGCATTTTGAAACGCATACTCGTTTTGGGAAAGTATTTATTTTTTTAAATAAATGACTGTAATTCATTTTCCACCATTCTGATTTGGGTCCGAGAAGAAGAAAGGAGAGCACATACGCGTTTTAGAGGCCACAAAATTTTGATTTCCACCTCCTCCCATCGACACTAGCGACCTCGTCGACCTCCAGGTTAGTTGAATTCTTCATTTTTTTTGCCTTATATCTTTTTTTTTGTTTTTTAATTAGTATTCAATTTTTGTTTGTTTAGTGTGTTTTAGTTCAATGTTTTATTTTTTTAATTGCATTTAAAAAACCAAAAACATCAACGAAACAAAGAAATTTAAATTGTAAATTGAAAACCATAAAAACTAAACCTAAATTGAACACATTTAAAACTTAGAAATTTCAAAACCCTAGAAACCCTAGGTTACAAAATTTACATAGGTCCCTAAAAAATAATTTACATAGGTTAATCTTTGGACCTAAACCCTAAAACGTAAACCAAAAACCCTATTTACCCTAATTTACGTAAACCTAAAATGGGCTATTTACCCTAATTTACATAAAACTAAAATGGGCTATAGATAGACTATGTGCAATATGGATAGAGCTAGACACATAAATGTTATTAAATCAAATAAATATTAAAATGTGAAACATGAATGATTTCTACCCATTTCTCTTATTTGGATGAGATCCTCTGTGAATTATGTAAAGATGCATTATGATAATATTTAAAACTTAATTTATAGGATGTTATTCATAAGATCTATAGGACAAGTGTGTAATCTAATTCATATTTTAACTCTCATGTGTAGTGGCATTGTTCTAGATTAGGAAAACTAAATGTTGTACTTTCTCTAAACTAGTGTATCAAAGCTAACTTGTAGCATGAACATTTCAATTTGGAAAATTCAAATTACTTTTTTGAGAAACTTGTAGTTTAGGGTTTAGGGTTTAGATTTCCTCTTCCTTTTTAAATCATCCAAGAGTGCTTAGAGGTCCAAATAGGTTCAAAATCCATCATAACTCAACCACTTATAATTGAAATCTAAAATTCCTAATTGTTGATATATTGAAGCTATTCCTAGAATGTCACATATTTTATTCAAAGCACTAAGTTTAGGTGGTAGGGTTTCTCATTTACTTGTAAACATTTATTCATGTGTCTTCTATATGTTTTCATGTCATCAAATCTCTAAATCTAAACCCCAAACCCTAATTTAGCATTCATTTTGTTGTAGGACCTTAAAATTAAATTTGGTTGCCTTTCAATTCTATAACCAAAGGTTTATTTTCTAAGATTATTTATTTATTGAATTGATCAATTGATTCCTCACTTAGTGGCAGTTAGGTTATTTTTTTGAAAAGCCATGCACATCTAGAATTTATATAAATATTCAAAGGAAGAGTCTATGTCATAGAAACGTTTCAAACAATATATGATTAGACAAAAAATTGGGTCTAGGGTTTAGGGTTTAGATCTCCTCTTCCTTTTTAAATCATCCAAGAGTGCTTAGAGATCCAAATAGGTTCAAAATCCATCATGTGTCTTCTATATGTTTTCATGTCATCAGATCTCTTTAAATCTAAACCCTAAACCCTAATTTAGCATTCATTTTGTTGTAGGACCTTAAAATTAAATTTGGTTGCCTTAGGCAACTCCACCAAATTTTATTCCCTTAATCCATGAAACATTTTTTCCTAGTCCACCTTACTAGACATAGATCCCCTTAAGCCATCCTATCACCCTAAATCGTAAATCGATGTCTTAAGGGGTCCTAATATGACATTTCTTAAGGGGATCAAAGAAGTTCTCAAAATTTTGTGAGTAGAGCTCAAGCTCATTTTTATTTATTTTGTACATTGCAATTAGGTCACTAGCATATATCTATGCATCCCTTTGAATGTATTTTATTAATCTTTCCTTCTTATAGTTGCATATATATTCTTATTTCTCTCTTTTTTCCTTTATAAGTGTTGTTTACATGCCAAAGGATTCTATTTTTTTTTATATTGCTTCATATAATATTCTCCTTGAAAGATCGATGTGGAAATACTTGTATGTTTAGTAGTTTAATCTTGTTTTTTAAAGTTTAATTATTAAGGGGTTTGTAGGAATTTTACATAAGATTTTTTTATCATATTTGAGGTGGGTTTTTTGGGTTCCATCTATTTGCATGTTATTGATCAATGGTTTGTGAGTTTTGGGTAATCCTCCATTTTGTTTTTGAGCATAGAAATATTGTGGGAATTTAAGAATGCTTAAGGTGGAAGATCTTGGAGTTGGTGATGTGTTTTCATGTTTCATGGTTATGACTTGCAGATCTTATTTGGTATTATGAGACTATCCTCTAAGATTAAATTTCTATTTTCATGTATTATGTGGTCATGTAAAATGGAAGATTTTTCATGTTGGGTTCTTGCTTTTGGCTTCTTAGTTACATGAGAAAGTACTAGTTGTTTTGAATACTATTTAAAGTTCTTATGTTGGTTTCATTCTTTAAATCCATGGTTAAATAGAAGAATTGGATTATTGAACCCTCATTACATGTTAGTTGTAGAGTTGATCTCTTAGTGACCTAGAAGCTCCCAAAAAACCTTGTTCTTCTATTTGGATGTACAAAGTGATGGTTGTGGAATATTTTGGTTGCTTAAATTTCCTAGATAACCCTCTAGCATTTTTAGATATTTGTACTTGCATGTTATAGATTCATGATATTTGTACTTGCATTTTTCTGATTGTTGAGAATGAATAATTTTTCCTTCACTTTGGGATTAGCTAGACCTAGGAGAGTATTCCTAGAGGTAGCCTTTAACAATATTTAATCACAAATAAAGATATATAAAATATAAAAAACTATAATAGTATCTATATACATGAAATTTGAAAATTTAGATAAATCAATTTATGTCCTCGGATTTAATTAAATTTTGTCATACTTGATTAATACATCTATTCATTTTGAATTGTATGACCTTAAAATGAAATTTGGTTGCCTTAGGAAACTTCACCAAATTTTATTCCCTTAAGCCATGGACCATTTTGTCCTAGGACCTTACTACACATAGATCCCCTTAAGCCATCCTATACCCTAAATCGTAAATCGATGTCTTAAGGGGGAATTTGACATTTCTTAAGGGGATAAATTTGGTGAATATATCTATGTGTCCCTTTCAATGTCTTCTATTAATTTTTCATTCTTATCTTTAGTATTATTTGAAAATAATGAATGAGATTAAATAAATTTTAATAAAACCCCATAATTTCATAAATCTACCCTTCATATTAACAACCCCACACTGGACTCAATTTAATGTGTGTACATGCTATGAATTTTTAATGTTATGGATTTTATAATGTTATAAATCAAATGGTCTTCAAATGAAATATATTTTGAATTTGTGCATGTTCAATGTGATTTTTAAATAACTTTCAAATTGTGTGCATTATTTAATTAGTTTGTTGATATATATTTTTTAATTGTTTAACATGCAGTTGCCATATCATTGCTCACATGGATCCATTGTTTAATTTAGAGGATTTTATGCCCAATCAAGAAATTCCTATAGATCCCATACATCCCAATCCACCACATGAACATAACCCTAACACACCTCCACATTCTCCACCGCCTAACCCCCCACCCCCTCCTGTAGTTGATGAAGATCAATTAAGAGAGAATATCCGAGCAAACCTCATTGTCATTCAAGGAAATATAGATCTCATAAAAAATGAGCCTAGAGTCCCTCCCCATCTCGCACGGTTTGCATCTACGATGCAAACTATTGTCGATTATGTTTGATCTATTGATGCAGACCTAGTTAGGTTCCATCAATGGAGAGAAGAGAGGAGACAATTCTATGCAGATGGATTGTCATATAAAGAAATCAATGACCTGAAAATTACCAAACAAGCCATGTGCCAATATTTTATTAATCCCCATACAAACCAACCCATTCCACCCATGAAAAAATGAATTTCAATTTTATGGTGTAGGCACCCGCAGATAGCTGCGCATTTTTGGGATAGATGGTGGATGGTGTTTGATGCTCCACCACATGGAAACAGTGAGGTGCCCTTATACTTTTTGAGAAAGTTATGGGCTGAGTTTGAGTTGGGTAAAAAACCCAACTATTTTGATATGAGGTCATTTCAGGGAGTTGGGCGTGGCATGCCCCAACATAGACTAGGAGCACATGTCGATCCTCGGTGACGTGCTCCAATTGCTCCTATTGTTCCTCTTCCTTCTCCTCGTGTTCCCGCTGCATTTCAACAGTAGACCATGTTATCGACATTAGGAGAATTGAGTTCACTTTCAGGACATCTCACTCAGCAGACTACACACGCGGCCATTGAAGTGGCCAATAGAGAGCATGGAGGCTTAGGCTATAGGGATACTCAGACATCCACTTCAGGCGACACACATGCGTTTGGGACAGGGTCATACCTGGATTTACTATATTCTGAGGATCGTCCTACACAGGTATGTTCATATTTTGAACTTAAATTTAATTCAATTTTGAAATATGAAAAATTCAAGTAAATAATAACATCAAACTATATATATAATATAATATTAATTCAATAAGTGTTTGGTGTAGATGCATGATCACACGATGCCTGAAACTCAATATGATCATCATGTGCATATGTCGAGTGATGTAGATCTGGGCTCACCTTTTGGACAGGTACTTGAACCAATATATATTAAATAATTTGTGTGGATATATATTTAATTTAATTTGAATTTGTACACATGTGTGAATTGATATATTATATCTAGATGCACGAAGGTCATACAATACCTAGTACTGACCACCACAAGTTATAGTGGTGAGCGCTCCTGGGACATCATCAACTCAGGTGTGTGCTTTCAAAATTTTGTTAAGTTTAAATTAAATAGACATCATAGATCTAATTTAATTTTTCATTTACATACACATGTGTCAATGATCTATACGAACTGTTGTACATCTATATGTAGGAATTTCATGAGATACCCATGGCAGGCCACGCACTTGAGACATCATTGGCATTTATGCATGGGCAATCTTAGGTGCGTGATCATGAGGTCATATCATTTGAGGTTGTAAAATTTACTTTAAATCTCCTATACAATTTTTACGGACCTTTTAAATATATATATATATTCGAGGTTTTCACATATTGTTTCCACTTTATATGAATATGTAGGATATAGTAGATCAGGCATTTGCACCTTCTCAAGTGACAATTATGCTACCCATTGAAGAAAATGTGCCAATTACAGATTCAGATGATCATATGGTAATTTATGCATACTAGAAATCATTTTTACTATATAAATACTAGATATTTAATTAAATTTATTTTTATCTAAAAGTTTATATTTTCAAGTTTAAATATGTTTAATTATATCAAAATTTCTAAATAAATTTAAATCTAATTTCAAGTTTCTTGTACTCTTTTACAACATGATGTGGGTACATCTAGTCAACATGGAACAAAGAGGAGACTTGATTTGACCAATCAGCCTGAAAGTTAGATGGTTTTATATTTTATGGACTATACATCTCTAGTTTTATTTAAATATATGTGTTGGACTTGGCATATAAATTCTATGGACTATCTATCTCTAGTTTTACTTTGAACATGTTATTATCATATTTGTCTTTATTTATATTAGTTGACTTTAATATGATGATTATATATGCAGTCAATTATGATATCTTGTTATGTTCATTTTCATGATTATATGCACTCATACATTAGACTATTTATATTTTATCTAATTTTCAAGTATTACATGAACTATATAAATTCTTATCTAGAATCAAATTTAATATATATAATTTATCACATGGTTAGGTGACAAATTAAAACATTCCTTAAATAGTTTAGATCATATTCATAATAAATTAAGGGCAGGTAATTTTAACTATTTTCCAATTAGATAGCAAATATTTGAATCAATAAACAAAAAAACTATCTCCTTGTATGTATAAAATGTATAATCTATACAATTGAATAATTATATAAAATGTGGTAAATACAAGACATGAAATGTATAATCTATAAAATTGGAACAAGATTTTAAAAAGTGACATTGAACAAACATATATAATGTATATCAAGATGTTTATTACAACTATATAATATGATGAAACATATATGTGCATGTAGATACAATTAAAACTTATCAACTTTTAGGTGAAGACCAAAAATTGACATTTACATAGTCTCTTGATAAAATAATTTTTCAGTTCAACAATCACTTCGTAGATCGACTTGATGAGAACCTGCAAAAATAATTAATGTAAGTAACTACAATTTTTATGAGTCATTTAAGAAAAAAATTCATGCGAGAAAAGAATAGTATATAGTAAATTCCATACAAATTCAAAAGATGTTTGCCATAGGATGGATTAAGGGGACCTAAGAGGATATATAGCTTAAGGGGGGTCTTAAGAGAATGGCTTAAGGGGAGTTAAGAGGATGGTTTAAGAGGATGCATCTCATGAACCCTAGGATATGGCTTAACAGGTCCTAAGAGGATGGCTTAAGGGGAATTATGAGAGTCCTTTAATAGGATGGCTTAAGGGGATGTAAGAGGGTGGATTAAGGGGAGTTGATAAAATGACTCAAAGGGATGTAAGAGAGTGGATTAAGGGGATGTAAGAGGGTGGATTAAGGGGAGTTGATAGAATGGATTAAAGGGATGTAAGATAGTGGATTAAGGGGATGCATGTCATGAACCTTACAATATGGATACTAATAGGCCCTAAGAGGATGGCTTAAGGGGAATTATAGAGTCCTTTAAGAGGATGGCTTAAGGAGATGTAAGAGGGTGGATTAAGGGGAGTTGATAAAATGACTCAAAGGGATGTAAGAGAGTGGATTAAGGGGATGTAAGAGGGTGGATTAAGGGGAGTTGATAGAATGGATTAAAGGGATGTAAGATAGTGGATTAAGGGGATGCATGTCATGAACCTTACAATATGGATTAACAGGCCCTAAGAGGATGGCTTAAGGGGAATTATGAGAGTGACTTAAGGAATGCAAGATTATGGATTACAAGGATGTAAGAGGATATGACTTAAGGGTGCTTTAAGAGGATGGCTTAAGGGGATGAAAGAGGGTGGATTAAGGGGAGTTGATAGAATGACTTGAAGGGATGCAAGAGGGTGGATTAAGGGGAGTTGAGATAATGAATTTATACTATCAATTAAATGTATCTAGAACTATATATAGTTACCTATCTCTATATTTGAATTCCATTGTAATATATGTGCATCTCCTCTCTTGTTTGTAAAGTATCTAATTTTGGGGGACCTGAAACAAAAAATGATATAAAAATTTAATTAGGAAATGATTAAATACAAATATATATATCAATTAACTATATAAACAACTAGATATACTTACCAATATTTATTTACTCTGTTGTACCATCTGCATCCTCTCTCTTTTTAATGCATCTATGATTGTCTCGTGATCATCCATTGAAAGTGTCCATAAAACTTTATTAGCAGGCCTCCCTTGATATCTAACTAGTTTTATATTGGTTGCCAAAATCAAATGTGAATAATGTATAATCTTCTTGTGTCTTTCATAATCTTCAAATGTAGGCAAGCCATTCTTTCTCATTAAATATTTTCGAAGCCAAGTGCCAACAACAACCATTGAACTAGTTGGATACTCAAAGTTGTCATCATCCACTCTAGGATGTGCCAACTTATGTTTTCTCTCAACACATCTAGCCAACCAGTAATCTGTCTCCTCTTCATTCCCCTCAGGTGCAACAACAACATACACATGTCCTGCAAAAATAAATACAAAATTCAATAAAAAGTGACTTATATTTAATTCACATATAAACATCCATACATACAAAATTCAACTCAATAAATAATGTACCTTCTTGTACAAGATCCGAAACACGATCATAATCATGCAAACACTTGATTATCTTCAATTATTGTTCCATGTTGAACATTTGTTGATGTAGGCATTAAGGATCTTTGTTGCCATTGTTCGACCCATTCTGTATTTTCACATGCCTCCCAATCACCTGCAATACTAAATTGACAAAAACATGCCAACTCCCTTGTCCATATTGTCCATGTGTTTGCATTTGAACTCTTAAACGAATGCCATTTTGCAGATCCATTAATTGTTTCACAATCTTGTCGAGAAAAAATATCATTTTCTTCAACTAACCAAAGAGGGGGTATCCAAATTATTGAGCTCTCACTTGTTCTTGTAGATAATTTGGTATTTCACCAATCTACAATTGCATGTGCATCTCTAAATTTTGTAGCATCCTCAAATTTTAGTTGCTCTCTAGCAAGAGCTCTTTTCACACATGCACCTGCTCCATCGTGTTCTCCCTTACCATGACCAGCTTCAAAAAAACTCCATATGTGTTGGATATTATTTTCCTTATGAAATCTA
Organism: Sequoia sempervirens; assembly: GCA_007258455.2. NCBI lineage: Eukaryota > Viridiplantae > Streptophyta > Pinopsida > Cupressales > Cupressaceae > Sequoia > Sequoia sempervirens. The sequence goes on from VDFB02000013.1 coordinate 282,788,874, forward strand.
CATAACCAATAAAACATTCTAGCATTTTTGAATTGACCCATGCAATTATTTGACCATATGAGATGTTCTGGCATTTAAATTCCTCTCTTTTAAATTTTTATAAAATACATCAAAACAATATTGTACAAACTCAGATGAATGTAATCAATTATCACTTACATAAAAATGGTACTCTCTCAAAAATTTCTATTATCTTTTGTACTATCTTATGCATGTCTATAAACAATGTGAACAAATATAGCTACTTGCATTGAATTATAATATTGTGATTGAATTTCTTCTTGTGGAGCAAGAGTATAATTTTCAGCAAAATCAACAACTGACAATATACTTCCAATTGGGAATGTGTTTTTACATAAACAAAATTGATTATCAAGCCAATGAGCATTATGAGAGTGTTGAAAATATTTAGGTACAAACTTATCTTTAAATTCATTAATAAAAGCATGCACACTAACTTTTTCCAATTAGCTCAACACGTTTTCCTTTTCCATCTTTTAAAGAATACTCAACATTTTTAAATTTTTTACATCCACTAATTGTTGTCCAAATTCATCTAAACTACTTTCATGCATACATTCTCCTAATAATGAAAAGTTACCACATCTATCGCATTCTCGAAATGCATGCTTTTAAAAAATGAGTTTCCATTTAAGAGGGATCACAAAACAAACCTTGCTATAAAATCTTTGATTCTTTAGGTGGCATATTAATGCCACAAATGTCCTACATAATTTGGTTAGCATGCAAAGTGCATGTATATATCAAAATATATCATAATAATAACAAAATTGTACATGAGTCTTACAACAACAAGAGATTTGTTGTATTAATTCTAACATACCAAGGTTTACACTTTTCGAATGATCTTTGACTTATGTTAATATTCAATGGTATGATTGAGCATCTAATTTTTTTTATATAATTCAGTTTGAGTCATATCTAAGAGATGCTTTGGATGAGGCTCATGAATTTTGGAACCCACCCTTAATTTTAAGACATCTCTAATGTTAGGTGATACTCTTGTATTATCATGCCAAAATTATGGATTAAATATTTAATTTCATTAGTTAATTTCATGTCTGATCTTGGGAGTCTACCACTAAAACTCCAACATTGATTAATAGGATCCTTTTCAATACTTTCTCTTCTTTTAGTAGCTCTTATCAAAGTTCTAGGATTTACTTTTACACATTTACTAATCTTACTTAACATTCTTTTATTTGAAGTTGTTTTATCAACTAGAGCAGTTATTATTGCGACGAGCCAGCATTCTTATCTTTTGATCGACTTTTCTTACCAATAACATCAATACAATTAACATTAGATATGACTTGTTCTACTGAATCATCTTTCTTTTTTGATTTTACAAAAACACCTAATTTTTTCATCACTTTTCTCATTTTCAACATTCTCATCAATTGCACCATGAGTTGACATTGGAATCCTAATTTATTTCTATAAAAAAATATTTTATATATTTTATTTCCATAATTTCTAATTTGTCTCGAAGAAACTTTACCATGAAGGTTATCTAGCACATCTATTTCAATTGTAAAAAAAATATTTTCACCTTCATCCATAGGAGTTTCATTTTCATTCACACAAGGGGTTTCATTTTCATTTTCAAATGTAAAAGGGATTTCATTATCATTTTCATCAATATGAGGGATTTCATTCTCATTTACATTCTCATAAGATATAATTTCATCATTTTCTTGTTTCTGCATTGTTTCAACCCTAATATTATTGATCTCATCAATGGTGTATCCAACTTCATCTAAACAAGTACTATCAATATTATGAAAACTTGGGTTTGAACACATACTTGGATAGATTGTTTGAATAGGTGCATTTTCCATATCATTGGGAGGTGGATTTGAAGACACACCTGAAGTTGTTTTCTTATCATTCAAAGTTGAAGTTGAAGACACAGTTGGGTTTGTCTCCGTAATGGCATTTTCTTCTATATTCACTATCTCCACATTTGCATCATCTACATTCATTTCATCATTCATGGCTTCCTCTTCAACATTATTGGAACTAGATGCTTCCAAATCTTTAATTTGACGATTCCTTTCTCTCCTTTCCCTTTGTCTTTTTGCCTCCTTATCTTTATTTGCTTGAACTTCTTCGGGTGTCATTACCTTTCTACATCTTTTTTTTTTGTCTTTGCTTATCACCCATGGTTACCAAACCCTCTTTGATCACAAAAACAATAATTCAAGAAACTTATTTTCAAATTTCCACCTCCTTCAAATATTCAAATTAAACTATGTACTATGAAAATCATTTTTTCTATGAACTCTGAAGTACAAAAACATCATGAGTACATCCAAAAATTCACTTTTTCCAAATCTTCTTGTAAAAATTTCTTGCACTTGATTCCACTTCAGAAAATTCAACCTGCACTTTGTCTCTTCCAACAATTTGAATAGAATATGCCCTGCACAAGACAAATTTGCAATAAAAAACATATAAAATGACACTTTCAGACCGTACTACAGAAAATGAATGTTGCAGGAAAATTGTGTTTTACCATAATTTTCTAAATTAGGGAAAAATAGCTATATTAGAAACGAGTACGCATTATGTTCAAGAAACGCATATGCTTTTCATAACGCGTACGTGTTACATTTTCCCAACGGGTCAATGGGTAACGCGTACGTGTTTCATTTGAACAACACGTACGTGTTTCTATAACGCGTATGCGTTATTTAAAAAATGAATTTCCACACCACATCCAGCCTTGGTTTTAAGCTTGGGAAAGGCTTGGCAATCTGAGCCTTAGCCTTTGACCTGCAACTAAAAAACTAATGCAAATTGAAGAAGAATGTCCAACTTTGACAACATAGCTGATGGACTTTTTTTCTGAATGAATCTATAAAATTAAAACCCATTAGAGAACACAATGTCTAATTTCTAAATATATAAATTTTGTTAATATTGGATTATGTTTGCTATTTTTTAATTAATTTTTAAGCAAACTAGTCCTTAAACTTGAAATATCAGGTTTTTTTGGTATTTTAATAACTTTTTATTGGTTAATTTTCTTGTCAAAAAAATTATATGGCATCAAACTTCAAAAAATTCTCTACACAATGAAAAAAAAAAAGAGTCAAAAAATGTTTTTTTTAGGTCCAATTATGTTGTCCGTACACATTGATTTAAAAAAACATCAATTAAGGCCAATAAAAAATTAATAAAAAAAATATTCAACCAAAAATTACAAAAAAAAATCCACATCAAATTTCATGTTGTTAGCTCTCATTTCCCAAAAGGAATTAGCAAAATAATTTTATTTGGGTCAAAAAGTGTTGTCCGTACACCTGCTTGGTATGGCAAAAAAAAGGGACTTTTAAAAAGTGGTTTTTATAGATCCCTATCAAAATTTAATTTCTATAATCCGAGTATTTTAATAATTTACATATTTGGAAACTAGATTCAAAATTATAGATTTCATATTAATGACTTCTTTTAATAGTCATTGTGTAAGTGCCTCAAATTTTCAGTCCAAATGTGACAAATTCTAAAAAACAGCAAAAACATTTCCACTTTTTGAGCTTTTTGTGTACCCAACTTCTTGCATCAACCCTACAATCTAACAAGAATCTACTAAATATTTCTAATTTAGCAATAATATCTACTATTTCAACTAATAACAGAAAAAAAACACAACGATCAACAACTACTGGAAATTATGAACTAGTAACTAGATTCACTCAACAATAAATCTTATTATATAAGATTTAGGAGGATTCTTATTCCTATAGAATTGAAAAATAGAATCATAATGTATCCTTCCACTCTCCCTCAAAGATAGGGGGAGGACTTAGTCTTAAAATAGAAAACCATAATTATAAAAAAAAGAAAAGAAGTTGAATTATAAATTTGTCCCTAATGGTTAACCGCCATGACAAAGATGTGTTTCTGGGAATTGTCATGTCATGGGTTAGCCTTGTTCAAAATCAACTTCTTCTCCTTCAAGTTGTCTTATTTAGTGGATAAGAATGTTTTGTGGTGACTCTCGGTTGACCATTCAATGGTGACCTTTGTTCTCCTTTGGAAATGTCATGCTTCAACTATTCTAACTTCTCCCTTGCAACTATCTACGTTCCTTATGTTGTGGGCTAGAAATCCAATTGTTGCGGGTTACAGTCGTAGCCGCAAGATGTTAGTTTCATTCCTAAGGCATACACATCATTAAAAATCATAATTTAAGCATGGAATCATACTAAATCTCATGAACATTCATGCATTCACACATACAAATGTCAACATATGATATTTATATTTTCACATACTTAAGTTTGCTTTAAAGTGCATGAAAGGTATATAAAAGATGTATGAAGTCTTAGGAATGTATGTGAAACTTGGTAGATGAAATGATAAAAACATAAACTAATAAAGGAAAAATAGCCATAAATTAAGCCCATCAAGTAGCTTGGATACTTCTACCTTAGCGATGTTCTCAGCTTCAACATGTTCCTGCACTCATTCACACTCAAATTTATGTCAATAGGTTAGTCCATAAAACCATAGTCAAAGCATGTGCACATAACATCTCATCTCCAATTAAATTTCAATTTCAATTTTAATTTCAAGCACAAAATAGCATTTATTTAAAACACATTTATCCATAATCAAACAATCAGAAGATAATCAATGAATAGTCTCAACCAGTTTTATTTATTTATTAATTAAGTTTATGCAAGAAAAATGGGATGTGACATCCTTCCCCACTAGGAAGAGACTTCATCCTAATGTCTTATTAGACATAAACTAAAATATATAAGAGTATCACACAAATTCCACAAAAAAAATCTCAAAACTTAGCACTCAAATGAGGAAAGAATGGACTATATCTTCTGCATTCTTCCATGCAACACTTTCCACAAAAAATTGGTCCCACTGGACCTTATATTGAACAATATCTCTATTATGCAACTTAATTTTGTGTCATTCAATAATTTGAGCAAGCTCCACCAACACCACTCCTACATCTTGTACAATCAATAATAGGTACACCTAATACATAATCCTTCAACCATGTGATACTCCCAAATCAATCCACTAGACTTCTCACCAAGTCTAAGCACAAAACATGCAACTCTAGGGGTTCACAATCTAAGTGACCACCCGCCACTAGGTGCTCAACCATCTTAGAAATTGCCACACTAAAATCACCAGCTGCCCTTACAATTTATGGTACAAACCACAAGCCAACAAGGTCCTACTCAAGGATTGCCACAACAACTAGGAACTCCATCTAGCTACTAACACAATCAATGATAAGGCACAAAAGCTTTCCAACCCTTCCTCGACACAAGACTAGAGGAAACACTACCTCACCTCCATGCTCAACAAGAGAATGCCTCATGTCCAACTATGGTACACTCACAAGGTTCTTCCTCAACACCACTTGAACAAATGAGGATTTTCTAGACACACTAGCTTCTTACTATAAAACTAGAAACAACACAAGGTTTCTTAGTGTAGTGACAAAAAATGTACTCCTTTACATTTTCTCACTTTTGTTTTCCTCCCCTTAATTAATTGGACTTAATTAAGCCTCTAATTGACCCAATTATGCATTTAAAATCCTAATTAATCCCATTTTCTGAAAGGGGAACCTACATTAAACAATTGTAAACATCAAATTACACATCTTGGAAAATGTGTGTCCTAGGTTTAGGGCCTTGGACCCATTTTCCCAAGGGTGAATGGGTCCTACTTACACTTAGGATCCCATTTTTTAATATATTTTTGGTGGTATTTTTATGATTCAAATTCAAATTGCAATTGTTGGTCTTTGATGTTTAATTTTCAAGAAATTAGAAAATTACCTATAAATACAAGGTCTTTTATCATTTCAAATCCTAGAATTTTTATGAGAGAATTCCTATAAAAAATATTATTTTCAAGAGAATTCAAGAGTATATTTATCAATATTCTACATCAACATTCAAGATCTAAAGCATCATGTCAAAGTTATTTGCATCTATGCATATTTTTGGAGCTAACATTGTGATGCAGGTTTCAAGCATTTAAGGATCAAATCAAGTGTCAAATCAAGCATCCAATCAAGCCATTTCATGCAAGATCCAATCTTTGGAGTGATGTGTTAGACTTCAATCCCCCAAGGGAAGCCATTAAATGGTTTGGTGAGTTGCAACGAGCTAGTGTTCATTCATCATTCCTTCTTTTTATCATTATTTCATTTCAAGGTGTAATTACCAAAACTGGGTTTGACCAAGGCAAACCCATATTCACCAAAAAATAATAATTTTTCCTTCTTTGTATGTGTATATTTGTAGGTGAAAAATGATTGAACATTGATCAAAGTGCAATTTTGCAAAGTTATCAAAGTTCTCATCAAAGTTGTCAAGACAAAAAATCTTACTTGTAGAATTTATTTTCGACTTTTTGATAGTGAGATTCAAGAGTGTAGATCTAGGAGTAGAAGACTATTAAATTAGATTTTGGATCCCTATAGTAGGACCCATTCGCCCTAGGGTGAATCTATCCCAGGAGGACACTCAACAAATTTTGGCAACTGGTACACATCAACTACCCTTCTCAGATCTATTGGAAGTCTGTTGTTTCTGATTGTGTTATGCTTTAAATTGATGATTCAAGTTTCACATTGCATAATTGAGTTCATTTAGTATTTTTATTTTTTCTCCCTAAAGTGTATTTCAGGTATATTTACCCTATCTTGTCATAAGGAAAATAACCAAGATCTCCAATAGGTTTGACTCACCTAAGAGTTGAAATTCAATCCTAACTTTGGGGATCTCTTTTTCCTAATGAAACAAGGAAGATATGTGCATCACATATTCAATCACCCCATTTTGATAAAACCCTATTTTCTTTCATTTTATTTTGTTGAACCCGACATTGTAACATCTAAAATTTTGAAATTGGAGTTCATTCAAACCATGGATCTAGGATTTGCATTAATTTGAATTGTATTACATTAGTGTACATTTCATCTAGGGTTGTCAAAATTGCATTAATTTACATATCATTTAGTGTTTTAAATTTGCATTTTACATTGTTTAAAATAAAAAATACAAAAAATTGCATGCATATTGCATTGATTTTGCATAGTGCTTGCATATTAGTGTATTTTCAGTCATTTACATTAAAAAATTTGGTCAAAATAGCATTTCAAAAAGTTTCACTTTGTTCATCATTTTTCACTAATTTCATTTGCATTAGGAAACCTAAATTTGGAAAATTTTATCACTAAAACTATAGTCGGCAACCTGAAATTGGGAATTCAAACATTAGCTCATAAATTCAAAATTTAATTTTTTAGATCCTTGAACTAGGACTCATTCACCCTAGGGTGAATTAGTCTCTGTACAGGTGTCTTTTCAAAATTCTAGGCATCAATTTGTCTATGTTTGCTTTGTTTTCTTATGCTCTTAAATTTGTGTTTGAGTTTCAAAAATCAGAAAATTTTGTACTTCCTTGCATTTAGTTCAATTAGTCAAATTAAGTGCATTGTTTGAAATCAAAATTGGCATTAAAATACATCATTTTTAGGTTTTTGCTTAGCATAATCAATAGATTATCTTGTTTCAAATCTAAAAATTGCAAAATCCTTTTACATACTTGCATTGTGATTCTTACTTTTGGGTGTTCATTGCATTTGCATAGATCCCTTTCTCCATTTTGGGTGCACTTAGGTTTGGTGAAACTTGTATGAGCTTCACAACTTGGTGTCTTATTGCCAATACTTTAGTGAGACGTAGTTCGAGACTCATGTCATCCTGTGCTATTACATCTGCTATGGATCTTGTGTTTTCCAACTCTTTCAATCATAGTTACAATAGATCTACAGGATCACCCTTTCACAATATGCGAGCTTGTCCCCCAAAAAGTTACCCAAAAATTAGAAACCTGCCCATAAATAGAGCTCCTCTTTAGTTTGGAGCCAAAACAACATTCAAATTTGAGTTTAGGTGGTTTGGCGTTGAAAAATTACAACTTGAAGTTCAAATTTCAAAAGAACATTTGCAATTGTATCTTCTAGAAAGTGCACCAACTTCTTTGGCCATAACTTTTGATCTGGGACTTCGATTCGTGAATTGTTTGAACCGTTGGAAAGGTCTCGTAGCCAATAACGCGCTTGAAATTTGATAAGCCAATTTCGGCAAGTTTCGGGGCCGATCTGGGAACTCTAAGTGCCTCAAATCCAACTCAGAAGATTTTCAGGTGCAAATATGGGAAACTAAAACTGCAATATCTTTCAACCAAGGAATAGAAAATAAAAACTGTAAATTGGGAATTTCATTATGACGAAAAGGGTATCCAAAAATGTAAAAACATGTAAAAAACCAAGAAACTTTAAATTTAACTATTTTTGGGTGATGCAAGATTGCCCTTACACCACTGGATGCTCCTGCATCAATAGCTTTGATATGATATTTTCCATGACCAATTTACCCACAACCAATTTGACTGATGTTGACACAATGGTTGCTAATATCCCTCAAGAATAGCTAAAAAAAATGGATGAAGCCTTAGGAAAATTGCAAAACTTTGTGAGTGGTGAATACATTGTTGGTACTATGGTTCCTATCATAGATAACATGAGGAAAATTCTTGGTAATGAACAAGGAATAGGAATTATGTATATTCTAGCTCATATAATTGGCAATCATGTCCCCACAATGGCTAGTTGTGCTCAAACTTTGGGATACACTCAAATTCAAGGTGGAAATCCAATTCCTCATTCTATAGCTATGACCTCTATTCCTACATACACTCATCCAACTATTACTACAACAAAGCAACTCACTAGCAATGTCAATACAACCTTAGGTATTTCCACTGGGAATCCCTTTAGCTTTGTGCATTCGAACCTCATATCTCCTAATCCATCTCCCCTCACAAACTTATAATTCACTTGTCCTCCAAATACATATACACCTCCACCTTATTCACCTCCATCTCAAAACACAACCAATTATTATGTCCTTAACCAACTCTTGTAAAGTGTTTCATCCCTCCAACAAAAAATTGCCACATTGAACCAAAACCAAAATGGCCAACCTTCACAATATGTCAAATGAAATCCCTTATCTTTGGAGATATTGAGAGAAAAAATGCCAGAAGGCATAAATATTCCTAGATTTGAGAAATATGGTGGTAAAGGAGATCCTAGAAACCTTGTCTCGGCATACACAACATTATGTAGTGACGCCATTTTTGAAGACAAGCTCTTTGCTAAACTTTTCCCTAGATCTTTGAAAGATACAACCTTGGAATGGTTTTTCTCTTTACAAAATAACTCAATTAGTTCATTCAATGAACTTTTTGATGCCTTTCTCAACCATTTCCAAGTGCACATTGGTCCCAAGATGACCTTAGCTGATTTAATGAAGTGTAAACAAAAGGATTATGAAAAGATCATTGATTTTATAGCACGATGGAAATTGCTTCTCAAAAATCAACATTATGATTCCCGATGCTGATCTTCAAAGAACGATCATTGAAAATTTGCAAAACAAAGTTTAATATACAAGCTTGGGATGATGAAATTTCCCTCCTTCACAAATTTTTGCATGGCTCTTTGTGACTATCATAATTTGGCTAGTCATCATGAAGCAAAAACTCCTAACCATCTTGAGAAATTCAAATTTGTGCACCTTAACCACTTCTAACCATTCAAGAAAAAAAGAGAGCTTTTTATAGATAAATCTACCCTAAAAATTTCAACATGTTGAGCCTCAAGTGGATTCCATAAAAACAAAAAACCCATATCAATTCAGAGAGCGTAATAGACAATTTACCTTGCTACTTGATACCCTCCATTCCACAATGCTGTAACTTTTGGGTAAGAACCTAATTACCTTAACTCCTATTAGAGCCCTTGATACCACTAAGAATTTACCTCTGAACTATAATTCCAATGCCTTATGCCATTATCATCAAAAAAATGGAAATGATACAGAACATTGTAAGCATCTTAAGAAAATTGTGCAAGACCTCATTGATTCTAATCATGTCAAGATTGGTGGCATTAAAGATCAAGGAAATAAGTCTGTTGCCCCACCTAACCAAAATTTGTAAATATTTACCAACCCCATATGCCAAATCATAATATCTCTTTTGTGAAAGCTAATGATGCCAAGAATGATGTGATGAATGTTGACAAACTTCAAGATATAAATAATGACAATATGAGTGATAATGGAGAAGAATTACAAGATATGGTCTGCTTCATTAACATTCAACCTTGTAAGGGACAAACCAACCTCTCTATATAAATGTCTTTCTCATCAAATGATATAATTAAACATAAACATGATGGTCCTCTTTACAGTACTAGAAGAATCAATGGCAAACCTATTAATGGGATATTAATTAATCCAATTTGTGTAGAGAATGTGATCACCGAGGAATTCTTATTTGTGCATGAAATTTATCAAGATTCTTATGAACAACTAAAATCATGGATCAAAACACATAATGGTTTTGCTTGCCCTATGATAGGTTTGATCACTCTTCCCTTAAAATTTGGAACAAGACAATTGAATGTATCATTCTCCATCATCATGTCATCAAATCAATTCCATGTGAAGCTTGGTTATCCATGGCTATGCTCCATGGAAGTCGTCCTGTCAGTAGTGCATAAATTCTTAAAATTTACATTTGGCAATGGAATATTTACTGTGTCTTTAATCTTGTGTCTTCCCATGGGAATTTCTCATTGGATTTCTTTTAACCCAAACCCATGGAACCTATTAAGCCTTGTGAGGACTTCTTTTTCAAATATTATTAAAAGTTCAATCAAAGCACATAGAATAATTATCCCTTAGAAACATGCCTCAACCCATGATAGAGCCTCATATCATTGATGAAATGATGATTAAACCAAAATCCCTTCCAAGTAACCAAGACCAATCCATGAAAAATCCTTTGCCTATTTCTTATAAAAGACCAAGAGATAATCATATAAGTCTCGTTGTGCCTCCTAAGATTAAACAAGTTTATAAAGCTAAAGAGAAAGTGGTTAAACAACCTTCTATGGTTCCTTTCATTCCTCCCTTACTAGAAAAAAAGAAACCAATGGTTGATAAAACCACTTCTACACAATCACAACTTGAAAATTGTGTAAGAAGAAATAGAAATGCTAAAGAGCGTAGGCATAGACGTCATGCTATTGATCATTAGTTATAAGAAAAGAACAAAATAGAAAATCAAGATAAAATACCAATTGAGACAAAGCATGATGATTCTCCACCTTTGCAACAACATCAACATAAAACTTCAATGGAAATCATAATTAGGCCTCCTGTTATGATTAACTTGGACGATGATGATGAGATTGATAAGATTGATGAGAAAGTGCATAATGAGCTAAATTTATTGTTCTCCTCTTCCACGAGCTTAGATGATAACAACCGTGATGATCATCCTATAAAGAGTGACTCACCATGTGTTGAACCTGGTGATGCTCCTAGTACAACACTTGTCATTTTCCCTTTGGCTAGTTGTCTTCCTTTTATATATGATGAACAAGATTGGGATGCAGATGACCTGCTATAGGTTGAATCACATGTGCCATGCTATAGGTTGAATCACATGTGCCATACTACTATTTTCTTTATTTTTTTTACATGTTCTTTTTTATTGCATGTGCATAATGTGATCCCCCATACAGTGTTGCTTGGTGTGACTTTATATGCTTGTGAGCCTACTTTGGATGACCCTTGTCACTCTGTTGGTGCAAGGATACAAAGGAAGAAAATCTACTGTGACATTCTTCTATTTGTATCTACATTCTTCTATTTGTCATAACCATTTACCTTTATATTTTGTCTTGCTTTTTCCTTTTGGGGATGACGCAAGGCATCAAGACATTTAGGCCTCTTCCATGTTTACCCAAAATCTTTTTTTTTTTTTTCTCTCTATGTGTCATTCTTCCTTTGTGCTCATTGTTTCGCAAGTCATTTGGGGAATGGTGATGATTCCGAGCCTGATTATATCACTGTAGAAAAGACATAATGTTAACCCCAAATCCTTGGATCCCTTATGTGTTATCTTAGAATTGTATATGGGGGAAACCTCCTTTCATGATGTAGCTCTATTTTAGAAACATATGTTTTACTTAGGGATTTTCGAATAAAGCTCTCATGTATTGGAATTTATTATGTTCTACTTTAAATTAATTGCTCACAACATGGTGTTTAGCAATTTCTTTAAGGTGGGGGCATACGTGCCCCCGCTCATTATTCCCTTCAAAGTGTGGTCTTCTTATTTCATGTGATATTTCTTCTTGGTGGTGACATTGGGTTTGATGTCCTTTAAGAGCATGACCTTTCTTGGCATATGCCATTCCTCTTAGTGGTAATGATACACCTTGAATTCACTATGTTGTGAATCTTTTATCCTCGACTAGTCCTCTCTTGGTGACATTGAGCATGATGTTCCCTAAGGTGAGACCTTTCATGAACTAAGAAAAACCCCTTTAACTTTCCTATCCTATTGTATTTCAAACTTTTTCATGGCCACCAAGCATAACACAACTTGCTTGCTAGTGGAGACTTTTTTGCTTTTCATGAGTATCTAGCATAATGAAGCTTGCTAGCCTTGTGGAACCGTTTTTGTGTGGTGCCTTATCAAAGTTATCAAGAGGTATAAATTTTGGTATGGTTGATGTATGGGAGCCTGTAGACCTAGCATAACTTTCCCATCATCCACTCTTTTGGGGCTCACCTAGTGGACAACATGTTTCACTAGCCCTCGTGAGTATATTTTGTTTGCATAGTGGACAATGGGTTTCCACTTGTGAACACTTTTTCTTCAACAAACAACTAAGGCTTGATCCATACCTATTGGACAAATAGTTGAGGCTTGATCCACCCTTTCTTATTTCTTTTTTTTCATCAAATTTTCCCATTGTATGATTGTGTATCCTTTCTTGTTGATGTATATCATACATATGTATGTGTCCCTTTGCACTTATGTTGGTTTGCCATGGGATCTTGATCCTAGGAGGCTTGACCACCTCCTTGATCTTTTTCATCCTATCTCACTAACATTTGTGTACTTGGACCTCTCTTGAATTATTTATCTACTTTAGTGTGACTTTGAGTGTAGGGATTACCCTCTCATTAAAGTGGGGGCTAAATGTAGTGACGAAAAATTATTCCTTTAAATTTTCTCACTTTTTTTCCTCCCCTTAATTAAGCCTCTAATTTACCCAATTATGCATTTAAAAGCCTAATTAATCTCGTTTTACGAAAGGGGAACCTACATTAAACAATTGTAAACATCAAATTACACATCTCAAGGAAAATTTGTGTCCTAGGTTTAGGGCCTAGGACCCATTCGCCCAAGGGGCAATGAGTCCTAATTAGACTTAGGAACCCATTTTTTAATATGTTTTTGGTAGTATTTTTATGTTTCAAATTCAAATTGCAATTGTCTGCCCTTGATGTATAATTGTCAGGAAATTTAAAAAATACCTATAAATACAAGGTCTTTTTATCATTTCAAATCCTAGAATTTTTATGAGAGCATTCCTATAATAAATATTATTATCAAGAGCATTCAAGAGTAGATTTATTAGTCTTCTACATAAGAATTCAAGATCTGAAGCATCATCTCAAAGTTATTTACATCTATGCATGTTTTTGGAGCTAACATTGTGATGTAGGTTTCAAGCATTCAAGCATCAAATCAAGTGTCAAATCAAGCATTCAATCAAGCCATTTCATGCAAGATATAATATTTGGAATGATGTATTAGACTTTAGTCCTCCAAGGGAATCCATTAAAGGGTTTGGTGAGTTGTAATGAGCTAGTGTTCATTCATCATTCCTTCTTTATATCATTATTTCATTTCAAATTTTACCAAAACGGAGTTTGACCAGGGTAAACCCCTATTCACCAAAACAAACAATTTTCCCTCTCCTTGTATGTGCAAATTTGTAGGTGAAGAAGGATTGAAGATTGATAAAAAGTGCAATTTTGCAAATTTTTCATCAAAGTTTTTATAAAAGTTGTCAAGACACAAAATATTACTTGCATAATTTATTTCTGACTTTGTAACAGTGAGATCCAAAGAAATTGGGAGTGCAGATCTAGGAGCAAAGGACTACGAAATCAGATTTTGGATCCCTATAGAAAAAACCATTCTCCCTAGCGTGAATTTGTCCCAGGAGAACACTCAACAATAACTTTTGGTGATTGGTACACATCAACTTACCCTTCTTAGATCTGTTGGAAGTCTATTGTTTTTTATTGTGTTATGCTTTAAATTGATTATTCAAGTTTCACATTGCATAATTGAGTTCATTTAGTATTTTTAGTTTTTCTTCCCAAAGTGCATTTTAGGTATATTTAACCTATCTTGTCATAAGTAAAATAGCTAAGATCTCCAATAGGGTTGTCTCACCTAAGAGTTGAAAGTCAATCCTACCTTTGGGGATCTCTTTTTCCTAATGAAACATGGAAGATAGGTGCATCACATATTCAATCGCCCCAATTTGATAAAACCCTATTGTATTTCATTTCACTTAGAGGAAAGAATCTAGAAATCTACCTCTACTAGGCATAAGCACTCTCAACAACAAGGCTTAACAAAACCAAAACCCACATTGCAACCACCAAGGAAGCAATTGAACACAAAGCATAGGAATAAAAATCAGATCTTCACTATCATGGTGCTCACTATGACCCTCCTAAGGGTTTAACAACCCAACAAGATCATGAAATATTGATTGAAAAGGAAACCAACAACCACTACAGGGTTCAACCACTAAGTATTCTCTAAGAGAATACATAAGATAGAAAATTTCTCAAACTAGAACTGCATCTTCTTCTAGCCTTAGGCTAGGAACACCACTAAATAACTAAGGATAACTCTTAAACCACCAAAACAACCTCAATAGGAAACTTAACAATGATAGATATATATGATATAATAAAGCAACACAATAATATGTTTTGAAGCACTTACTAATGTACCTTCATACCCTACATGATGTCAAAATTATGTGTAGCTATGAAAATTGCATCCCAAATGACTCAATGTGCATCTTCACGCTATTACATAACATGGATTTTGGGCCCAAGACACCTCGACAAACAACCAACTAATGCCAAGACACTAGAAACATGGTCACAAGACCAGAACAAGAAAGGCCAAGACAAGCAAGAGCACACCCAGTTGGTGGAATAGATCACACCCAACCATCTACAAGAAAATAAATTCATGCACAATGCAAACATAATTATTCAAAATTTAAACTCACTTAGAGGTCATATAATTCTATAAACACTCTCATACAAAGATTTTAATACACTCCACTCAATTCAAAGAAAAAATACATGCACACACATCAAAGTCACTCAAAGCTAGAAACCATATGAATACAAGCCTTTCACAATAATTTTCAAACAAAACACAACATCCACTTCTATTTCATTAAGAACAAGAACTGAAGCAATACTATTCTATTTAACACAAACACCAAGACTTAGCACATTCTTTTCCATCTACTCCCTTGTACATTCTACCAGGGGTTCATAATGAACATGGTAGGAAACTAATATAAAATATAAGAGGACCAAAAATTTCAAACATTTAGAACAAAAAACACCAAGATAAAATACAACCCAAGAGTTAGAATTATCAATTTCAACAATAAGACTAAAATGAGCTCAATTGAAACATTGAATCAAACATGACCAAGGGTCACAAAATAGATGGAAAATTTGGTGATGAGACCATTCATTATAGAAATTAAAAATAACCAATGATGAGAGAGTTCATCAATAACCAAAATAAAACATCAAACTTGAAAATCATGATTGCATGAACTAAGTGACTAAGGTTAGCCACATGTAAGGGAGTGTAGTGTAAGAAATTGTATACCCTTACAATTTCACACTATGTTTGGGTCCCTTAATTAATTGGACTTAATTAAGCTCCTAATTTTCCAAATTATGCATTCCAAAGCCCTATTTTGCTCTATTCCTGAAAGGAGAATATATATTTAATTAATTGAATTAATATTTAAACACCCTAAAATGAATGTGTCCTAGACTTTTGGGCCAAGACCCATTCACCCAAGGGTGAATGGGTCCTCCTTAAGTCCTTGATCCCAAATTTTAATATGTTTTTGGTGGTATTTTAATGATTTAAATTTCATATGCAATTGTTGGATTTTAGAATATATTTTTCAAGAAATTAGATAAACACCTATAAATACATAGTTTTTTTTATCAAATTCAAATCTAAGAGGCATTAAGTGACATCAAGAGATCAACTTTAATATGAGAAAATATTATTGTCAAGAGCATTCAAGAGCATATTATCAGTAAATTTTTCTAGCATTCAAGATCCTATCATCATGTTCAAGCTTATGTTCTTTTATATCATCTTGTGAAGGTTAATATGCATCGTTAATCCTAAAGCATCCATCCATTATCATTTTGTCCATCCGTTGTCAAAAAATTGCATTTTCATTTCATATAATTTTTTGGAAATTTTGTTACTGAAGAATCTATTTGCACTTGGGAATAGTGAGCTTAAATATCAAACTAAACCCTGAGAAATTAATTTCTTAGACCCCTGCCCAAGAACACATTTTCCCTAGGGAAAACCTATCCTTGTACAATAAATTTTCTAAATTTTTACACATTTATTAGTGTTTGTCTACTTTCCTTTGTTGTACCTGTAGATCTCTGTTTTAGTTTTAGGAATTGTATTTTTCTGTAATTGTTTGCATCTAGTGCAATTAGTCAGAAAAATTGCATTGTTTGAAATCAAAATTGGCATTTAAAGTTATCATTTTCAAGTACTTGCATTTAAAATCAGTAAATTATCCTTTCTAGATCTAAAAATTGTAAATATCTTCTTCAATACTTGGATTGTGCTTCCTAGTTCTAATTGTTTACTATCTCTATTTAGTTTTTTTTGTACATTTTGGGTACACTTTTGGCTTGGTGAAACTTGTATGAGCATTACAACCTAGTGTCTTATTGCCAATACTTCAGTGAGATGTACTTTGAGACTCATGACATCCCATGTTGGTACATCCATTATGGATCTTGGGTTTTCCAACTCTTTCACTCATAGTGTTGACAATAGTCAACCAGTGTTCGATTCCATCCCTAATATCACGTCATATAACCTCCAATTCTATTCATGTTGAAAACATTGTTGCTCATGTCCCTCAAGATAAACTTAAACAAATGGATAAAGCCTTAGAGAAACTTCAAAATTTTGTGAGTACAAACTATATTTCTGGTACTATAGTTCCTATCATAGATAACATGAGAAGAATGCTTGATAATGAACATGGAATAGAGATTTTACATAGCCTAGCTCACATTATTGATAATCATATTCCTATAATGGCTAGTTGTACTCAAAATTTGGGTTGTACCCAAAGTCAAGGAGGAAATCAAATTCCTCCCCCTACAACAATAAACTCTATTCCTACATACATTCATTCAGCTATCACTACAACAATGCAACCAACTAG
Organism: Sequoia sempervirens; assembly: GCA_007258455.2. Classification (NCBI taxonomy): domain Eukaryota; kingdom Viridiplantae; phylum Streptophyta; class Pinopsida; order Cupressales; family Cupressaceae; genus Sequoia; species Sequoia sempervirens. Next base: position 282,806,389 of record VDFB02000013.1, read on the forward strand.
AAATATCACTCCTTCTTTGGGTATGTCCACTAGGAATCCTTTTAGCTTTGTGAATTCAAATATCATATCTCCAAACCCCCCACCTCTCACAAACTTGCAATTCACTTGTCCTCCCAACACATATACACCTCCACCATATTCCCCTTCTCAAAATACAATCAATGATTCCATCATAAACCAAATTTTGTAAAATTTCACAACCCTCCAACAACAAATAGCAACATTGAACGAAAATAAAAATGGCCAACCTTCACAATATGTCAAAAAAACCCAATATCATTGGAGATATTGAGAACAAAAATTCCACAAGGTACAAAGATTCCTAGATTTGAGAAATACGATGAAAAAGGAGATCCTAGCAACCATGTTTTAGCATACACAACCTTATGTAGTGACTTCATTTTTGAAGATAAAATATTGGATAAAATTTTTCCTAGGTATTTGAAAGATACAACCTTGGAATGGTTTTGTTCTTTACCAAATAACTCAATCAACTCGTTCAATGAGCTTTTTGATTCCTTTCTAAACTAATTCCAAATGCACATTGGTCCTAAGACGGATTTACCTGATCTAATGCAATGTAGACAACAAGTAGATCAATAGGTCACTAATTTTATAGTTCGTTATTAAATGCTTAATTTACACACAAATAAAAATTAAGCTTCTCGATGCCAATCTTCAAAGGATGTTCATTGATAACTTACAAAAAAAAATTCAAGACAAGCTTGGGATGATGTAATTTCCCTATTTTACACACCTATGCACAACTCTTTGTGATTATCAGAACTCACTTAATCAACATGTAGAAAAAACTACTTCAACCCATCCTGAAGATTTTGAATTGTGCATCATAATTTTTTTAAACCATTCCAGAAACCAAAAAATAGATTTATATAGATAAGTCAAACTCAACCAACCCATCATGTCAAACATCAAGTGGCTGCCATAAAAACAACTCCACATCAAAAGAATAGGAAATTCACCTTGCTACCCAATACCCTACATTGAATCATGTTACAACTCTTGAGAAAAAAACTTAATCACCTTACTTCTAATTAGAACTCTTGATCCCACTAAGCCTTTACCTTTGAATCATAATCCAAATTCCTTTTGCCAATATCACTGACAAAATGGACATGATACAAAACAAAGTATACATCTTAAACATTTAGTGCAAGACCTCATTGATTCTAATCACATCTAGATTGATGGTGTTAATGATCAAGGAAATAAATCCATTGCCCCACCCAATCAAAATTTGCAAATATTTACCAATCCAATGCCAAACCACTCCATCTCATTTATAAAAGCTAGTGATACTAGGAATGATGTGATGAATATTGACAACATACAATACATAATTGAAGGTGACAAGAGTGATAGTGAGGATGATCTACATACCATGATTGGATTAATTGGTGTTAAACCTTATAAGGGCCAAACCAACTTGTCTATGGATATTGCTTTCTCACATAGTGATACTTAAACATGTACCTGATGGTCCTCTTTACATAGTCAAAGGAATCAATGACAAGCCTACGTATGGGATATTAATTGATCCCATATGTGTAGAGAATGTGATCACTGAGGAATTCTTATTTGTGCATGAAATTTAAGAGGATTATTATGAACACTCAAAAGCATGGATTAAAACACATGATGGATTTGCTTGCCCTACAATAGGTTCAATCACTCTCCCATTAAATTTGGACCGAAGCAATTAGATGTATCATTCTCCATCATCCCAACATTAGATCAATTTTGTGAAGTTAGGTTATCCATGACTATGCTCCATGGATGTTGTCCCATCAGTAGTTCATAAATTCTTGAAATTTCCATTTGGAAATGAAATTTTTACTATGAATCATAGTGGTTTTTTTCCTCTGTCTTCCCATGGAAAATTTTCATTGGAATTCTTTTGGCATGAACCTATGGAACCTATAAAGCCTCGTGAAGACTTATTTTTCAAATCTGATCAAAAGTTCAAAGTAAAGCACATAGCATAACTATCTCTTAGAAATATTCTTGAGTCAGTGATTGTTTCTCCTCCTATCATTGAAGAGCCAATGCTTGAACCAAAATCCCTTCCAAGTAACCAAGACAAGTCCAACACAACTCACTCGCCCATGCCCTACAAAAGACCAAGAGATAACATTGCAACTCCTTTGAAAACTCTTAAGATCAAACAAGTTCATAGACCTAAAGTGACAACGGTTTCCAAACCATTGATGATTTTGTTATCAATTTTTCACACAACTCAAATTGACAGAGCTAGTTATACAAGTTCATTTTTAAGGTGAAGAATTTCAGTTTGTTTCTACAGATGTTTTAACCATTGCAAACAATTGAGTTGTTGAGTTTTAAGAAATGCAATTTGTTTTTAGTTGCTTTATATGATTTGCAACATTAAGTAATGCATAACAGATAAAATAAGTGCTTTCATTTTGTTTTTCATTCACAATGTTCAATACATTGTTTGCAAGAAAAGAAAGTAAAAAATTGAACAAGTATTTCACAAATGTTGTTTTTGTATTCATTGGAGTAAAAAGGAGAATCAAGTGTCCCACAAAAGCCATGGGAGTAGTTGGAACAATGAACCATAAAGGATATCCTACGCTACTAAAGATTAAAAGAAGGGGAAAGAGCATGTAAGAATGAACATAATCGTCATTGCCTAATGATGTCTTTGAGCTACCTCCAGAGTTGATCTCTCATTTTTTCTTTTGTGCTCCAAGTGAGCCTACAAGAGTGGATGAAAGTTTTGTTAGATCTTAGACTAGGAACATTCCTACATGGTCCATCAACAGTAATGTAGGATATTGGCTATGATGCATTGAATCGGCTAAGCAAGAATAAGAGGAGTACAAGAGATTACCAAGGAGAAAGCATCATGAGAAACTTCTGAATTTATTGTTTTAATCTAACATTGTTTGTTTCTTGTGTAGGTATAGGAAAAACCATGTTGCTATTTTATTTTTGATATCATAAAGCATGCGGTGTAAAATGGGCTCCCACAAGGGCTGATACCCGACATGCTTTCCCTCAACATTCCAAAGAGGGGTTTTTAGAAAAGAAACAACTCAAAATTTCTCTAAGAGATATGCATCTGAAGGAGTGCATCAAGTGACATGAGGACTCAAGCAAGTGATCACCTAGGACATTCAAGTCTAAGAGTGCAATGAAATGAAAATCATAGGTGATCAATTGTTCAAGTGAATTGCAATCAAGTGCATCATCACATAATGTGATAGTGAACATGCATACATAATTCCTTGTTTACAAATTAGGCAATGATAATTGAAGAAAATGAAGAAGCTTCAAATCGTCAACATTAGGTACTCTTATTTCAAAATCTTCCATGCAAGTGATAATTTTACATCTACTGTTGTTGTCTAGGAGATAAAAATGCATGAAGAGTGCCAGAAGGAGGCTTCTCCCATCAAGAAAGCAGAGTTATCAATGGCTACAAGTGAGTTATTGAAAGCATGAAATGAATGAAAAGAGGCATGGTTGACTATGGATGCAAGACATTAAGTGTTGGGGCTGAATAAAATGTTGAACATCATACATGAAGGTAATTTGTAAAAGTTTAAGTTGTTTTAGTGTTGATGCCACAATGTGAAGGGAAATCATGTTACATGATTCTATGTTCTGAATAAAGTATAAAATTGTGGTGGAAGTGAGATTAAATATGCATTGTTCTGAGCATTCAAGTGCATGAAATAAAGGATCATAAGCATCAAAGTAACCTACAAAATAACCATAGTGGCTAAAAGAAAATGTTGCATAACAAGAAGTCAAAAAATATCAAGGTAAAGTGCATTTGAGAGTGAATTTTTGTATGTCTCAATGCATCAAGTGTTGAAGTAAACAGTATTATTCATGAAAGTAATTTTTAGAGCTTAAGTTGTTTTATTAATTTGATGCCATGAATGTAACCTTCTATGTTCTCATAAAGTATGAAGCAGTGGTGGAATTATACGAAATATAAGAACAATACAAAAAAATTGAGAGGTACAATTTTTTTTGTTTTTGCATGAGGTCAAGCAAATGGAGCCACAATAATGATCATATACACTAAATTCTTTTGCTTCTTAAAATATCATGCTTGTGCTATATGAGACTAGGGTTTTAAAGGAAACAAGTGCAAGATACCCAGTGTTGAGCCTTTAAGAGAAAGTCACATGGTGTGCATTAAAAGGCTTCAAATGAAGAGATAATGAAGTATTTCAAGCTCATACAAGAATGAAAAAGACCCAATTTTCCTCTCATGGCCGCGGCTTGGGAGAGGTTATCATTCACAAATGTTGATACCCACTTAGGGTTTTATGCTTCACAAATATAGAGAAAAAACAAGAAGGTTTTGAGCCTTAACAACAGAGAAGAATCAACAAGAATGGAACTAAAAATGGTGAAGAAAAGAGCTCGAATGGTGGAGTTTTGCTCCAAACCCTAGTCTTGAATGGAGGTGCCCAACAAAGTCCTATTTTTCTCCCTAACTTGGCTGATGCAAAATGACAATCAAAATGTGCTTTGAGTTAGTTTTTGTGTTAGGGTTTTCCCCATGTTTTCATTCGAATGTGATTTTAATCACATTTCATTTCAAGATATATGCCTTGCATCATGTGTTGCCTAGGTTGAATGCCTTAGGAATTTATTTCCTTTGATTTTTAAAGAGAATCAAATCAAAACCATGCATATTGCCTTCTCACTAGGGTAGGCTCTTTAGTTCCTTAGAAACATTTGATGCCCATGCATTTTTCCTTAGGAGAAATTGAACAATGACTTTAGGCCCTCAAATTTTTCCCATCCTAAATATTTTAGGGTCCCCTTGAAGTTTTGAATCACTTTATGTGATGGGATTTTCAATTATTTTTATGATTTTTTGTAGAAAAATCAAATGTATAGAGAGCTTGTATAATATTTTGATTTTTTGCAAACATTGATGTAAAAATCAAAATGTTTGGAGATAGAGAATGGACAAATCAGAGTAACTAGAGATGAATCAAAAAATCAAATGCAATTAGACTTTCTATATTGTAATTAAGAAAAACTGCATATGATTGTAAAACAACACTAGTGGTAATGTTTCTATAAATTACCTTAGTGTTTGTTGGTATTTTAAATGTAGTTGATACACTCAAGTCTTCTTGGGAGACTTTCTATTTTGAGTTTCAATTTTGGGCAGATTTCAAAAGTAGGTGGCAGTTTGAACTTTCTAATTTCAGTCCTAGGTAGTTGTGGGCCTGATTTTGTAGAGTTTTTGGATCAACTTGTTGGAGATGAGAAGTTTCCATTTTGGTGAAGTTGTTTGGAGCAGTTTGAGCCCCTTGTTTTTAGGATTTTTGCTTGAGCTCAAAAATACATAATGAATTGCTTTTTGGGCCTAATTTTTCTATTTTTGCACCATGGAGGTCACTTGATGCTTATAAGTTGGAGAAATTTGGAATTTCTCAGGGTTGAGATTGCAGTTTCTTGCTCTCATATGCATTGCTGAGAGTTTTGTAAAATTGTTGAATTATATTTTGATGTCTTTCTCCTTTAATTTCAATATAAACAGCAAAGTTCTTTCATTTTCTCTTGTCATGTTCTTACAATAATAATTTGGATGATTGTTTGTGATTCAAAGTTGAGAATCCTTCTTTTGTCTTATTGTGGGTTGTAGGAAAGTAGTGCAGTTAGTTCAGGTTGCATATTGTATTCAATGGTCTACGAATCTTTATGAAAAATATTGTTAAGCTATATGTCTTAAGGTGATTTGTGAGAGCTAATGTTTCAAGAGAGATTGTTGTGAGTTAAGTTTTGTCAGAATCCTTGAATATCTAGTTGATCATCATCAACTGTAGGGTTCATTTTCAGTTTTCTTCCTATCCCTTTCCCTTGAAAAGTTCATAGTTTAGGTGATTAGCCAGAGGGAACCAACCCACTTCGGAGATTCACTCCCACCAACTAATTGACTCAAAAATCAGGGAGTGTTTCCATGTTGCAACAAGATAGCCAAGTCTAGCTTGACTGAAAGTACAATCCTAGTTGCCAAAAAGTTCCTTTTGTTCCTCCCTTATGGGAAGAAAAGAATCCAATGGTTGATAAACTTGCTCCTACAACATCAAAACTTGAAAGCCATGTAAGAAGAAACTAAAATTCTAAAGAATGTAGGAATAGACATTGTGCTATTGCTCGTAAGTTAGAAGAAAATAACAAACCAACAAAACAAGATAAAAAACTAACTCAAAAAAAGCATGATGATTCTTCACCTTCGCCACAACAAAAAAATGAGCATACAATGGACAATGTCATTAGACGTCCTATTGTGATTAACTTGGATGATGCTGATGAGATTGTTAAGATTGATGAGGAAGTGCATAATGAGCTGAATTTTTTATTTTCCTCTTCCATGAAATTAGATGGGCACAACCATGATGATCCTCCTAAAAAAGAGTGTATCGCCACATGTTGAACCTGGTGATTTTACTAGTATGACACTTGTTTCCCCTCTGGCTAGTTATCTGCCTTTTTTATGTGATGAACAAGATTGGGATGCAAACAACTTGTTTTAGGTTGGCTTACATGTGTCATGCTATATTTTTTCTTTTTGTGTTCTTTGTGATTGCATGTGCATAATTTGATCCCCCATATTGTGATGCTTGGTGTGTCCTTATGTTTGTGAGATTTTTTTGGATGACCCTTGTTACTCCATTGGTGCAAGGATACAAAGGAAGTGAATCTATTGTGAAATTCTTCTATCTATCATAAACATTGTCTTGTATTTTCCCTTTTGGGGATGATGCAAAGTGTTGAGACATTTAGGTCTCCTCCATGTTGAGCCAAAAGGATTATTTGTCTTCTATCTCTATACGTGTCATTCATCCTTTGTGCCCATTGTTCCATGAATTATTTAGGGAATGATGATGGTTCCAAGCTCTATTAAATCACTGTAGCAAATACATATGCTAACACTAAATTTGTGGATCCCTTATGTGCTATCTTTAGATGGCATGTGGGGGCAACCTCTTTTTCCATGACGTTGCTTTATTTGGAAACATATGTTTGGCATAGGGATTTCCAAATAAGCTCTCATTTACCTTTAATCAATTGGAATATATCATTTCTACTTTAAAGTAATTGCTCACAACATGGTGTTTAGCAATTCCTTTAAAGTGGGGACATACATTAGCATTATTACATTAACATTATTTCATTGTGGCATTGACATGTTTGATTGAAGCCAATAGTGGAGCATGATGGATTCTAGGCTTGAGAGATGAACTTCTAATGCCCTAATGATTTGTTTCCTACTGTTCCCATCTTCAATCTTCATTAGCATATAGACCATGTTGTGACACCTTATCAAAGTTATCGGGGAGTATAAATTTTGATATGGTTGACATATGGAAAGCCTGTATACCTAGCATGATATTTCCATTTTCCACCTTATTATGGGTACACACTTTGTAGACCTAGTGTGTGTTTCTCATCTAGCATTGGGGGCTCACTTAGTGTAGATTGTGCTGCACTAGACCTTGTGAGCATATTTTCATGGCCATGTAGCATAAGAAAACTTGCTTGCTAGTGGATCCATGTGAACATATTTGATGGATGTGGCATAATACAACTTGCTAGTTCATCCCTTTTGCATTAGCTTTAACATTGCATGCTTGTGTATCTTGTCTTGTTGCATATATTTTACATATCTTGTGTGTCCCTTTGTCCTTATGTTGGTTTTCCATGAGATCTTGGATCCTGGGGGCTTGATTACCCTCTTTGATCTTTGTAATCCTATCTCTCTAACATTTGTACACTTGAACCTCTTTTCACACATATTTGTCTACTTTAGTGTGAGTTTGAGCATGAGCTCATACTCTCACTAATGTGGGGACTAAATGTAGTGTAGGAAATTGTATACATTTACAATTTCACACTATGTTTGTGTCCTTTAATTAATTGGACTTAATTAAGCTCCTACTTTTCCAAATTATGCATTCCAAAGCCCTATTTTTCTCATTTCCCGAAAGGAGAACCTATATTTAATTAATGCACTTAATATTTTAAGCACCTCGAAATGAATGTGTTCTAAACTTTTAGGCCATGACCTATTCACCCAATGGTGAATGGGTCCTCCTTAAGTCCTTGATCCTAAATTTTAATATTTTTTTGGCAGTATTTTAATCATTTAAATTTCATATGCATTTGTTGGATTTTAGAATCTAATTTTCAATAAATTGCATAAACACATATAAATACAGTCTTTTTATCAAATTCAAATCTAAGAGGCATTAAGTGACATCAAGAATCAACTTTATGAGCAAATATTATTGTCAAGATCATTCAAGAGTAGATTATAAGTCATTTTTGTAGCATTCAAGATCCTATCACCATGTTCAAGCTTATGTGCATTCATTTCATCTTGTGAAGGCTAATATGCATTGTTGATCCTAAAGCATCCAAGTGTTTAAGTATCCAACATATCAAGCAAAGCAAGATCTAATTCCTTGGAGTGATGTGTGTGATCTCAATCCTCTAAGGGAAGCCATTAAAGGTTTGGTGAGTTGTAGCACGCAAGTGTTCATTCATCATTCCTTTCATTTATCAATTATCATTCTATCAAGGTTTAAATAGAAAACATGGGGTTTGACTAAGGCAAACCCCCATTCAAAAACAAACATTTTTTCCTCTCTTTATATGTGCAAATTATAGGTGAAAGAAGGATTGAAGAGATCTTAAAGAGAAATTTTCCAATATTGCATAGGTTGTCACCATTGTTGTCAAGCCACAAAAACTCAATTGTAGAATTTATTTATGGCTTTCTGACAATGGGAACTGGGGAAAACCGAAGCTAATATTTGGCATCAAAGGACTATCAAAGATTTTTATGGAAACCCTATCTAGGACCCATTCATCTTAGGGAAAACCTATCCTCTAGCAATGCTCAAAACCAAAATTTATGCCAAGTGCATGTCTTCAAACCCTTCTCAAATTTGCTTGCAAATTGTCAATTTTATTTTTGTAGCTTTGAGATCTTGCATTTCATTATCTAGGTCACATTGTTAATTTGGTTTAGTTGCATCAAATAATTTCCACTTAATTCCAAATCTTATTATCCTACGAAAACCTAGGGATTCAAATCCAATTGGCTCACCTTAGGGTTGAAAGTCAATTTCTACACCTTGCAATCTCTTAACTTTAATGAAATTATGAGAAGAGGGATACCTTTAGTGTCTTAGTTCTTTGTATGAAGGACCTAGGACACCCTATTTTAAGATCATCCCCCTTTTCACCACATTTCAGGGAGTAAGGGCTTCATGACACCTTGGGGCTACTACATTCAAATTGTGTTAGAGATGGCATGCTCAATCATAATACAAACTTAACCCACTAATTTTACTTATCCATACCAATGAGAACCATACTATCCAAATTCACTTTATAAATACATGGCCACATTGTAATGGAAGAAATCATATGAAGGGTTCACTATGACATCCACACATTATATCTGTATAAAGGGTAGGGCTTCACCCAAGTACCAATTTCACAAGGAATTTGTAACTACAATGCAATGAATTTATGGTAACACAAAATGATATCCACATCATTCATAGGGGATATTACAATTGAGGATCTAAGATAAATCACGTAATACTCCTACAAACATAATTTCATTAAAAAATTAAACATGCATTCCATGCAAGAGGAATAAATAATATGAATTTCCTATCTAGGTTTTGTAAGAGAGGGGTACCAATCACGTTCAAGGCCCCAGGTCATGAAGGGCCAAGAGTGGAAGGCTGCCCTAACTTACCTCAGCTTAATAGGGTGTTAGGAAATGCATAATGAGAAAGATGAGGACTATTAAGTCCTTCAATCACCCTAGAAACCCAAAATATAGGATAGGGCTAAGCGATTTGATTTTCGGGTTCAACACTATGCCTCAAGAAGCTCTCTATCCAAGGATGAAAGTACAGTCCCGGGACGACAACATGAGATGCTGGCGTCTCTCAAGTGCGTTGGCATTTGTATGAACATACAACTAAAGAGACAAGTTTGAACTTAGGAAAACAAGATAACGGCCTAGCTAGCTACTACTAAAGGGCCAAAACAATGCTATGAAGTAAAAAAAATATGCTCTAATATGATAATGTAAAAACATAAGAGTTAGGGTGGCAAGAATGATCTCACAAAGGAATTCGTTCACTAGCTAGCTCCCAAAAGCACATTCACCTACACACAAAGTGGAGGAAAATTTTCGGGTGGTTGTATAGGGGCCTACCTTAATTACACCCCCGTTTAGGTGTTTCCACTTCCATGAACAACCAAGAAAGAAAGTATGATAAAGAAAGTAATGTAATAGAGAACACTAAAACACTACAAAATAGTAAATGTGCTTACTCAACCAAGTAATAGAGGAGAGGAATGGGAAGCTTACCACCTCCACCAAGAGCACTAAAGCCTAATGGAGGAGAGAATGAGAGTACTTGAGCCTCTACTGCAATGGTGTTTTCCCACACTTGCTCTACTAAAGTGATGGAGTGAAGAAGTTACTGCTATGGAGTGCAAAAGTGTTGCTACAAGAGCTTGGAAATGCAAGAAGTGAGTGCAAGAGTGTGAAGAAGCTGAACCAAAAGCTTGGAAGATATGAAGAAGTTCCAAAATGCATGTAGGAGGGAATTTGAAGGAGAGATGAAGAAAACGGCCATATTCGAGTTAGTTGGTCAAAGAGGGTGTTACAAGTCGACTACTAATGAGAAGTGTAACACCTTTACAGGTTCAGCTACAGGAATCTACCAAGGATGTAAGTGTGCCACGTGGGTGTCCTCAATAGAAATTTCCCCACCGATGCTCAAAATAGGTTCCAAGTGGAATGAAGGCAGCGGGCTTAGGTGTAATTAAGCCTCTGAACTTGGTTTTCTAAAGTGGAGCAAGGCAGAAGGGGAATTTGCATAAGGGGTTCAAATTCACTCCTATACATTTTTCCCCCACTTTAGTGAGCACGAATACTGATGAGTGCTTCGGTAAAGTAGAATGAAGAATGAATAAGGTTAGAAATGTATACTTGAATCATCGAGGAAGAAGACCATGATCTGGAAAACCTGAAAGTGTAGGGAAAGTGAAGGAATTCATAGCTTCTTAGAGCTATGAAGCTAAAGAAAGAAAGCATCTTACAAGCTTGCATACCTGCAAGGAGGCAACCCCCAAGATCTCTCACATGAAGGAAGCCCCGTGAAGTAGGCACCTTATAGGCCTGCAGATCTACAAGGAAGGTGTCCCTCAAGAACTCTCACATGGAGGATACCTAGAAAAGCACCTTACAGGCCCGTAGATCTGCAAGGAAGTGTCCCACAAGAAATATCACATGGAGGAAGCCAAGAAAGCACCCTACAGACCCATAGAACTGTAGGGAAGGTGTCCTTCAAGATCTCTCGCATGAAGGAAACCCAAGAAAGTTCCCTATAGACCCGTAGACCTGTAGGGAAGGTAACCCCCAAGATGTCTCGCATGGAGGAAACCCAAGAAAGCACCCTACAGACTTGTAGACCTATAGGGGAGCCACCCCCAAGATCTCTTGCATGGATAAAGCTTAAAGGAAGCACCCTACAAGATCTCAGATCTACATGGAGGTATCCCCAAAGATCTCACATGGAGGAAACCTAGGAAAGTGGACTCTGCAGAGTCAAGAAGCGGCCATGTAGGAAAGTAGGTGAACAATTGCACAAACCGTCGATAATTTGGAAGACTTTCAAAGGGGTCCCTTGGGAACCCATCATGAAGAAGGGATCCACTCAAGGGATGCACAGTTTGAAAGTAGATATTTTCTTTCTCCGATCGATCCATCATCAAGGGATCCTTCTGAAAGATGTTCACTTCATCAAGGAATTCAAAATGAAGAATATGCCCCCATATGAGGGGAGGGTTAAAGTTGTTCCCACTTTAGAGGAAGGTTATCAAGTGCTTTCTTTGTGAACCCATGATGAAGGAAACATGCTCCATTAGGGTTCTAAGTTGAGAATACAATTTTGAAGAAATATTTGCAAATATTTTTGAGAAAATATTTGTTGGCAACGAATGCATTTTCTGACAATTGGAATGTTGAAGAAAGGGCATTGTCACACATGAGAGGAACAACTCAAGAAAAGAAGAGAGAAAGATAAAGGGAAAGTAAAATAGAAAAACACAAAGTGTACAAGGGTAGCTTGATATTTCAAGGTCAGAATAACTCATATATATATATGTATAGTAATAGTATAAATTAACTTTCCTCAACCCCCTACTATATTAGACCATGTGAAGAATGCATGAGAAAACAAAGTAAAAATAAAAAAATTAGGGTCAACATGGAAGGGAATCCTAAATTCCCCCAATGCTTTGCATTGTCCCCAATTCATTGAAAATCAAGCACAAACATGGAAGAATGATGATGCAAATAGAAGAAGGTTTATGACACAAAAACAACGCCTGTATCCAAGCACCAATAGGGGTGACAAGGGTCATCTAGACACACATAGCACAATCACAGGGGAACACATCACAAAACACACACACACACAAGATCAAGATGAGGCCTCCTCCTAACATTGATCGACCAAGAGGTCATCCGCTTCCCACTCTAGATCATCGTAGGGGGAAGGAGGACAAGCTTGTAGTGGTGGGATGTTAAGAGGAGGAGCATCCACCCCTCCCACAACAAGGGCTAAGGAAGAGGGCCTTGCAAGGTCTTCTTCACCGAGCTCTTGTGCAGCTAGGGTCAGTGATTTTGTGAAGATCGCTGACAAGGCCGAAACTTCATCCATAGAGTTAAACATGCATCCTACAGGAGCACTATGTTTAAATTCAGTGGATGGGGCAGGCTATGCTTGAGATTCACCACTAGGCTCACCAAATTAATCGGGATCAGTGACAAAATTAGGGAAAGCTGAGATTGTTTTCATCACTAGGATAGAACAAGTTAGCATGAGACCACCTTATGAAGAAGGTGGGCTCCTCTTATGTCCTTCATTACTAGAAGGACCACACTCCAACTTTTGCTTCATCGGATACAAACTCCCCATATACGACGATAGAGGTGCAGAGGGAGAGGAGTAAAGAACTGCAATAGATATGACTGAGGTATTAGTCATATCCATGGGCTTCGGGAAAGGCGAGATATCTAGGATGGACATTAGCAAAGGTGGCTCCTCTCAAGGAGCGATGAACACCTATACACGCTTAGGGTTGGGTGCATTCACACTCGTAGCGGAAGCTAGAAGCAACATGAAACTAGACTAAAGAGAAGTAGAAGGAAGGGGAGAGGAAGACACTGCAAGAGGCCCTAAAGTAGGGGCGGTCATCTCTTCATCCTTCCTCTGCAAGGCAGCCTGCTTAGCTAGGAGATCCTTTAATTGATGCTTGTGCTTGGGTGTAAGGTGTTTTATATGACTCTTTGAGTTGGAGGATGGAGGCTACGAAGGAACAAAAAGATCTTGCTCAACCATGGGAATCTCCACTACAGTCGTCTCCAATGAAGGAATGGATTCTTGAATGAGAGCAAGAGGAGCAGGTCAAGAAGTAGTGGGGGGAGTTGGCTTAAGAGCCTCAACAGCGGTCCTCTTCCCATTCACTACTTTAGAAGTAGAAGCAGTAGGAGGCCATGGCGGTCGACACAAAGAGGACTCTCCATAGGAGACCTTCTTCTCATTATACCGAATAGGTCTAGGCTCCATCGACAGAACAAGAAGTTCAAATGTACGATGATTAGGCTTTCGCCAAGCGGGAACCATAGGATTCTCTCGCAAGCATGAAGTAGAATCTGACGGTATCACAACAGAGCAAGAAGAAGCATCAAAATGACCAATGAAAGAGGAAGAAGGAGGATGTCAAGACCGCTTCTCTTCTTCCTTCCTTCGTGCCTTAGTGGCATTGCTGTTAGCTTTGAAGCAGGCCCTATGTGAAACAACATAAGGCGACAGAGGGTATCTCACTTTCGGCCTTAAGAACCCAATTCTGATATGTTTGGTGCAAGAGGTCCATCTTAGGTGGAAGAGGAACAACAGGCATAGGTCAACAGTAGTCCATGGAGTAGCTACCATGAGCAACCGATGGTTTATAACTGGTGACATGAATTACATGTATGGAGCCCCCGTGGATAAATTTTAAGCATTTATGCACGACCAAGGGTACCACATTCATAGCCACTAACCAAGGGATACCCAATTTCACTCTAAGAGCTTAGACCCAGGGATAATGTCAAAAAGGAGTTTCATAGATTTAGGTCCAACCAAGATTGAGAGGACAATACTACCCAAAGGGGGAACGAAAAGCCTATCATGTGTGCAAATGGTGCTCATAGGTGCATCGTACCCATCTTTATGTAAAAAGTTAATCAACATGATCTCCTTGGTTATTATGTTTACTTGTGAAGTTGGATCAATGAGAACACCTACTATGATGTTTCCATTGATCTGTGTAGGGATATAGAGAGGATATGGTTCCTTGTTAAAACCCATTGGCAGGTCCTATGAAGTGAGGGTTATACTTGTACCATTGTCCATAGGTTGTGTAGAGGGGATAGGTTGATGCAATAAGGAGGCAATTACACACACTATACGATACTTTCACAAATTCCATAAAGGTTAAAGGATAAGATGGTGACCCAATTAAGGTTTCATCAGGTTAGGTTGTAAGGCAACAACCTAACAACAATTGCATCTACAACACTCCTAGAGTACGAGGAAGTGAACTATCAGTATTGTAAAATGGAACTAAAATGGTTCATGTCAAGTTCACTAAAAAAGTAAGAGAGGGGGACCAGCCACATTCAAGGCCCCAGGTCATGGAGGGCCAAGAGCAGAAGGCTTCCCCAACTTACCTCAGCTTAATGGGGTGTTAGGAAATGCAGAAAAGAATGATGAGGACTATAAAGTCCTTCAATCACCCTACAAACCCAAAATATAGGACAAGGCTAGGCAAGCTAGTTTTCAGGTTCAACACTACACCTCAGGAAGCTCTCTACCCAAGGACGAAAGCGTGGTCCCTCGATGATAGCACAACACACTGACATCTCTCAAGTGCATTGGTGTTCGTACTACCAGACAACTAAAGAGACAAGGTGGAACTTAGGAAAACAAGTTAATGACCCAACTAGCTACTAATAAAGGTCCAAAACAATGCTATGAACTAAACAAAATATGCTTTAATATGATAAAGTAAAAACACAAGAGTTAGGATGGCAAGAAGGATCTCACAAAGGAATTTGTTTGCCAGCTAGCTCCCAAAAGCACGTTCACCTACACACAAAGAAGAGGAAAATTGTTGTGTGGATGTATAGGGGCTTGCCTTAGTCAGACCCCTGTTTAGGTGTTTCCACCTCCATGGATATTCGAGAAAGTGAGTATGATAAAGAAAGTAATGTAATAGAGAACACTAAAACACTACAAAACAGTAAATGTGCTTACTCAACCAAGTAATAGAGGAGAGGAATGGGAAGATTACCACCTCCACCAAGAGCACTCAAGGCTAATGGAGGAGAGAATGAGAGTACTCAAGCCTCTGATGCAATGGTGTTGTCCCACACTTGATCTACTGAAGTGATGGAGTGAAGGAGTTGCTGCTATAGAGTGCAAAAGTGTTGCTACAAGAGCTTGGAAATGCAAGAAGTGAGTGCAAGAGTGTGAAGAAGTTGAACTGAAAGCTTGGAAGGTCTGAAGAAGTTCCAAAATGCATGTAGAAGGAGGGAATTTGAAGGAGAGATGAAGAAAATGGCCATATTCAGGTTGGTCGACTAAAGAGGGCGTTACAAGTCAACTACCAATGAGAAGTGTAATGCTTCTGCAGGTTCAACCATAAGAATATGCTAGGGATGTAAGTGTGCCGCACGGACGTCTATGTGCCGCGCAGGTGTTCCTGACAAAAAATCCCCCACTGATGCTCAAAATAGATGCCAAGTGGAATGAAGGCAGTGGACTTAGGTGTAATTAAGCCTCTAAACTTGGTTTTCTAAAGTGGAGCAAGGAAAAAGGGGAATTTTCATATGGGGTGAAAATTCACTCCTATACAGGTTCTTATGAGAATCCTAGGAACAACATGATTTGGGGACATAAGTCATTGACCCAAATGTTCTATGATGACAATGCAACATTCCATTCATGCACTTACATGATCACTTCACACATATGATGATAGTTCACTAAGGATACAATGAACAATGCATCACATGCCATATTACCAAAAGAAAACATTTTCACAATTCAAGCATATGACATACCCACATTACTTTTAATGTATAAGTGACATAGGGCATTTCACAATGCTCAGTCATGAGCCAAGAAATTGTCACCCAATTTCAATCACATGCATTCATATACAAACATCCAAGGATAACACACAAGTATAATCAAGACTACTCAAGGGTCACCACACATTTAAACTTTGTAAAAATCAAGACATCGAGATAGTAACCACTCATGAAAGCACTTCTCAGAAACTCAAGGCCTAACTAACGGTCACAAGAAATCATTTGTCAACATATCACACTAGGAAAAATGGAAACAATAATTTCTACCAACATCATAATCATAAATGCAAAGACCAAACTAAAGCTCTCACACAATGAGCAATGTACTAGAGAGTGATCATTCCCCATTCAAGAGACTCTCAACTACAGGTATCTTCCCATCCATGTCAAATGCATTATGGTTTAGGAAGCACTCTTCCTCCTCAAACACACTACATGGGTTGGTTTAGACTGGACCCTCAAAATTCCACCCAAGGCACCCATGCAAGGAGCCAAACACTGACTCACCAAAAGAAGTAATTGCACAATCATGCACCAAGTACTATAATCCACATGTAAAAAACATAACTTAGAGATCTTAGTGCTGCCAAAATGGTTATGAAATGACCTAGATCAAGATTTTCATCTTAGCATAGTAGACAAAGGTCCTAGTGTTAAACCTAGAGCTCTAATACCAAATGTAAGGATCATGACCTAAAACAATTTCAAAAAAGTAAAATAAAAACTTAATATCTTATAAACATAGAATTTAAATGTAACAACTTCATTAGATAAATAAATTTAACACACCCACATATGTCTAGTGCATAATCCACATAAAAAATAGATAATATATGATATACAAAAGTACAACTCTAGCTCTCAAGCCATGAAGTCAAATAATTATACAATCTATAAGTACAATACAATCAATGATATAATAATGATGTGAGGACACAAACAATATAGTCTTTGATTGCCACCAACCCTCATAGTCATCTACAAGTCAAGAGATGAGAACATGGCTCAGGTGATTTTTTTCCCAACCATGAAGCTTACACTTCCTCAAAATTCTTCCTACTTGAAGAATACCCGACCTTGTACAAAGTACCTAGCAACCTAGACACAATAGTAGGAGGGAATCCTAGTGCAAACTGATATATCTACATGCATTTCTATCATGAACATGCAATGTCCTATTATCGAGATATGATAGAGAATCATCTAAATAAGTTTGCTAGGTAACTTTCATCTATTTCAATGAACACATGGCTTTGGCCAAAGCACTAGAATATACCAAAAGATCTTGAAAAGAGGATCAAAATTCTTAGTTGGTCCATATTCGACACCCTATCCCAGAAGGTAAACCAAATCACACATAGAAGATAATAACATGCATAATGATCACAAAGCTAAATAAATACTCTTTTTCCTTTCATGCAAATGATTATATTAACATCTTTCATTATTTCAATATTTTCATGCATAATGATGGTATATATGACATGCAATTCACTTTTGATAGGCAACTTGACTATTGACATATAAATTTGATATTTAATGATATTTTTTAATTGCCAAAATATAATATTAACCTAACCATCTACAAAAAACTCATTCTTAATTGCTAAACCCAATATGAAATTTTTCTTAAACATACAAATATAACATGTTTGAATGATAACAATGTGAGTTACTTCAAGAAAATTGTAAAAATTAACTGCCTCATAACACCCATAACACACACTTACACCCTTTTCTATTTACAAGAATACAACTTGAAGATTTTCTTTTAAGATTCCTAGACATGGATATAGTGTTGTGTATGGAGGCTTCAATGTAGCTTTTCTAATGTAGGAAAATCTGTTTGGATCATGAATGGTTATCCAACCAGTGATTTAAAATACATATCAATATACTTGATCAAGGATTTATTTGCATCTTGCATGGTTAGCAAGTAGATGAATTAATCTTGAAAAGGAAGCAACTCAATAATTGATAAGAAATCCTAAGATAACACATACAAAGTAATTTAGATTCTCTTTCCATCTCTAAAGTGTAAATTTTTTACATTAAATTCATTTAATTCTAATTCTATGTTCTCCACCTATTTAGTTCATGATTTAGATGAGGAAGAATAGAGATAGTTCAACAAAATAGTTGACCAAATATGAATTCATCTCAAATACACATATAAAGGCCAAGTTACCATTCTACAAGTAGATTTTTAGCAGGTCACAATAGCAAGAGGAGACATAGGGATAGGGTGATTTAAGATAGACAACTACCCAAGTAGACATGTATGCAAAATGGAGAAGCATAGACGTGCATGAACTATTTTGTAGAATGCTAGAAAATATGTGGAGGCACAAACGAAGCATGTAGACTGTTACTCTATTACCACAATCATGAATATACTTACTGTAGACATCCAAATTTGGACACTTAATTTATCCAAATTTATCACTTTTCATCTAAACATCCTCTTATCCGAGTTAATTAAGTAATATTACTATTATTTAATTAATATCCTTAATTCTGCCAAATCCCTAAGGTATTTATTAATTAAATACCTTACCCTCTTTAATCCATATTACATTTATTTAATTCCTCACATGTCATTTTCATCTAATCCTAATCCATTTCCTAATTTCTTCATTAGGGATGTGCACATGCCTAATCCTTGATTAGGATGTGTCACATCCTCCAACTTTTGCAAGTTGGCTTCTAATCCTCATTTATCTTCTAATTACTGATTACACTAATTTTAATCAGTACCTTGGTCAACTCTCTCCATCCCCAAGGAATTTTTAATTCCTTTTTATTCCTCCTAGAATCCCCTTTTCCCATGCATCTTCTAGAATCTTTGACTTGTCACATCAAGTCACATGTGACAAACTCCCACCTTTTGGGAACATTATCTTATCCACTAGATTCTTCCAATCATTGTGAATTTAAAATTCACTTTTATTCACCCAAGATTCTTTCCATCTCCCAATGTACTTGGAAGGTACTTGTCCTTCCTCCACCTCATGTACCTTTTGGCCACCTCACTTACACCTCATCTCCCTTAGCCACTTCACCATCCACATGTCAAGATGTGAGGGCTTGTGAGTTCTCAACCCACCAGTAGCCCTTCATCTTGACCTTGTTGGATGAATCTGGACCATTGAATTCTCTAGAGAATTCAAATTCTTCTATAAATACCCCCTCCTCAAGGGAATTTTCAACACTTTCATTTTGGAGTAACCTTATGCTACCAATTTGCATTCTCAATCATTCACTATCATTTAGCCATCCACTTTGATCATCTTGCAGATTCAATCTTGCATCTAGCTACACCAAAAAGCCATCTAAGGAGCACACAAATTCATCTAAATCAAGGGCCAACCAAGGAGTCTTCAACAGCAAGGAAGGTATAATCGATTTGCGTTTGTATTTCATCTATTTTCCTTGTTTTATCACTCTTTAGGCTAATCATTGAAGTGTTCTTAGTATTTTTCCACTTGCATTTTTAGTTATTTTGCACATTAGAATGGGGTAAAATTCCAAGGTACACACTTACGATTATGGTTGATTTAATGGTTTACATAGCGCTACTATTATATCTTGATAAGCTTGGTTGTCATTGATGTTAAAAGAGTGTTGAAGATTGCATATGCTTCGAAGATAGTTAATGTGCAAAGATATCAATTGGTACATATCAAGATTGCAGTATTTGAAAGAGTGGTGATCAACCTGGTTTCTAAGTGTGATGCAAAGGTGGGTACACATGTTCTCATTTGTTTCTAATATTCCTAAATTTATATCTTTCCAGTTTGGTGTACCACACTTAGATGATAGTTGCGGGAGTTATGTCTAAGGATTTCACAGTACACATCCTAAGGTAGTGACACAATGTTTTGGTCTACATCCTTACAAAAAGCAAGATTTAGTCTCATGGCTTAGAAGATAATTTTATAGAGATGTGAAGGTATTATATCCAAGGATTCAAGTCATTACACCTTCTATAGTAGAAGATATAAGTGATAGAGTTATGATATGTGATCTGGTAGAGTAAAGTGATGATGAAGGCTTGTTGGAATGCTATGCATTCCTCTAGAAGTGAAGTATTGGCCATGTGTTTTTTTTGGACATGCTCAAATATGTCCAATTTATGATACATTGAAGATTCAAGTGGTTTAGTTCTCCATAAGTTATATAAATAATATTATATTATTACTAATATATATAAATATTAATTAAGCAAATCATTAAAATAAAATATTTTATTTTTCCATTCTATCAATTTAATTTTTGAAAACAAATTGACCAAGACATACTTTTATTTCACCTATTAAGTTTATTTTTGCTAATATAATAAGATAATCATCCATAAGACATAGTCATCATTTAAATCATAACACACAAATGGTGTATTTAGAGAACACAATGCAATCTTAATCATACAAATGTAGGATGGATGCAACTATGTGAGTGTGTGAGTGCATCAGGTTTCCATCATGTTAATTATTGCCAGCCATATAGGATACTTCTACCTTAGCCATGTTCTCAGCTTTGATATGTCAGTGCACTCATTCACACTCAAATTTATATCAATAGGTTAGTCCTTAAAACCATAGCCGAACCATGTGCACATAACATCTCATTGCCATTTCAATTTCAAATTCAAGCAAAAAATAACATCTATGTAAAACACATTTATCGATAATTTCAAACAATCATAGGATAATCAACCAATAGTATCAACCAGTTTTGATAATTTATTAATTAAGTTTATGCAAGAAAAATGATATGTGACAATCGCACATTTTATAGGAGAATTCACATGGAATTTTGTGCTAGCTAAGGGACCCTAATGCAAGACTTTGTTAGGGTTTGTTACATCCACTTATTGTAACTAAACCTATATAACTGTAAAATCATATTCATGTATATTACAACATTACAAGATGGGCCACATTATTGAAGAAATGATTAAGACCCTACTTAATAAAAATATGGTGGATCAACAAGCCTCTATTAATATACAATGCTTTGAGGATTTATCTACATTTCCCCATATCCAAGAGATTGTTAGAATGGAGCAATGTCAATTTCTCTAATACTACAATTGGGAAAAGATTCTTAAGAGTTGGAATGAAAGTGGCAATGGGGTACAAGTGTTGCTGGCAATGGAAAATGGGTATTAAAATTCCTTTTCATTCCTATGTGGCATTCATTTGATTTGGCGGTATTAACCAAATCGGGGCTAGAAGGAGTCTTGGGTAACACAAATGCTAATGATGGTGTATCTTGGTGTAAATATGATCTCTTCTATCAAATTTCCCATAATATGAGCCCATCATAGTAATAATGTCTCTGTTAATCTCTTTCAAGCCACCTCAAAGGGAATGAATGAGTATCAAGCATGTGTTTAAACAACAATATTTGTAATGATTAGTTCTCTGTTCAAATTGGAGTACCGATCAAATGGAAAGGATATCTTCTATCCACCTGCAGATGCTGGCATTCATGCAAAGATTCCAAGCCGATCATCTCATGTTCACATTTTAATTTGCCTAATGTTTTATCTGTTTTGTAGGTACAAGTTAATTAAAGGTTTAAATGTTATGTTCTGTAGTGAATTTTTAAGCCACCTTCTCACACGAGCAGGCATTCATGGAGAGATCATGTTTAAGCTTTTCCTTATGCCTTTTGATTCCATCTTAAACCATGAGGTCACTTTAGTATGTGGGATTTCAAGGGCTCTATAAATTAAATTATTTCCTCATTCATTTCACACCAAAGGAATTGATAGGCTCTTCCAACGTAGTCATCTTAAGCTAGGGTTTCTAGTGGAGAGAAATGACAATCTGCCCGTGGAATCTGAGAGTTTGCTTGCCTGTAAAATCATGGGAATGTCTATTTGAAAATTATCTGACTCAAGAAGCTATGAGGGATATGTTCAAAATTGATGGTGGCAGAGTTGAGGATTCTATCTATACAGTGTTGGGAGTTGATGTCACATGTCCAAGGGCTCAACGAATACTCTTTCCTTCCCAGGTGATTTTGATTTTCTTGTCCAATTCTTTGGATTTGTTTTAGTCTTTGACAAAAATTGAGGAATTGGCAAAAAATATGTCAACTTCAATTATATCTTGGACAACTTTGTTCTTAAGGTTGTGCAAGGTTATAATATTTTTAGTGGAGATGGATACATTGGTGTTCTGTTTCCTAGGGATTTTCTATAGGAAAAGCAAGGGTTCGAAGATATCTATGAAGCCATCAAGCTGGCATTGCAGTTTCACAATGATAGCATTCTCCTAAGGGCTCTATGGAAGCATCGTCATTGCATTTGTTTGGTCATGGAAGAAGATATAAGAGAAAAGTTTTATGCTCTAAATTTTTTAAGGGTGCATACTCCTCTAATCCCACCTTTGGATATTCAGTTGGATTTGCAGCTTAGGGTTCCCTCTTTGGCTTAGGATCGTCATCACGATTGCCATGTTTGTCATGTTCGTGCTCCATACAATGTTTCTCTTTGATCTTCAAACAATGGCTCTGAGCACTTATCTTCTACCAATGTTCGAATGCCTCGTATGCAACATCTAACCTTCTCTTTGGGTCATCGAAGCTTGTTTCAAAGAGTTGACTGAGAGGTTGGAGGTTGAAGATGATAGTTCAGTCCATGGTGATTTTATGGAAGAATAATGTGTTTTTTCTATAGTTTTTTTATTTGAAGATTGGTTAATTAGTATTTGTATATTTGAAGCTGAATTTTCATATATTATCAGCTTCTTTGGGTGATATAAGGGTGTTGTATAGGTGTTTTAAGTAGTAGTTCCTTACCAAATTTGAAGCTGAATTTTTGTACACTATCAGCTTTTTATCATATAATCTCATAACTGAATGTATAAGCCTACTTTTTAGAATATACCATGTGGATGGTTTTCCTAGTTATTTTATAGATTTTATTTATTGCATTGACCATGTGTGTGGAAAATAGTGTAAAGTTTAATTTTTATAGTATTAAAACAAGGAAATTATTAGAAGTTATTCATAGTGATGTTTTTAGATTTGTGGATCTTTTTTGAATTGTAAAATTTCATATTATTATGTTTCCTTTATTGATGACTACTCACTTATACTTGGATTTATTTTAGGAGGCATGAATTTGAAATTTTTAGAAAGTTTAAAGTTAGACAATGAAGGAGAATATTACTCTATACAATTTTATGATTTTAGTAGACATGTAGATATTTTCAAGTAGAAACAACTCCATATACACTACAACAAAATTTCACTACAACTAGGATGAATAGGAAGTGGATGAATAAATCTAGAAGCATCTTAATTGGTGCTCATTTGGATTAGTGTTTTTGGGATGAGACTATAAATAATAGTTATTTGATTAATATATCTCCATGTTTTTCTCATTAAACATTATATGGAGTGTGGACACATAAGTAACCACTAATTTTGTACATTAGGATTTTTTGGTATGATAATTTTGTTCATTTTCATGAAGAAAAATGATCTACATTATATTTTAAGGCTAAAAAATATATTTGTGTTGTTCATGGTGATAATGTTAAGGGTTACAATCTTTAGAGTCCCTTAACCATTAAAATTACATATTCTATAGAGGCCATGGAGGATGGGATGATGGCCTTGGACAAGTGTGAGACTTGGGATCTAGTTGATTTGTCTGAATAGATGGATAGTTGGAAAGGTATAAGGCAAGACTAGTGGAAAAATATTACTCTTACATTAAGAGAGTTGGTTTAGGTGAAATTTTATCTCCTATTAAAAACACAATTTATACTAGATTATTAATTTATTTTACCACTATTTATGATTTAGAAGTAGAGTAAGTGGCTATTCAATTTTAATTTATTTCAGAGGGATCTTTAGATTTTTTTTATATAAAATAAGGTGACATTTTTATGCTAAAAGTGAAGGAGACATTAGTTTGTAGGTTAAAATATCATTGTATGTTATGAAGCACACATATCAAATGTAGCATTAGAATCTTGATGGTTTTGCATTGAAACTTGGTTGTGCCAAGAGTGAATATTATCATTATATTTATTTTGAATTAATTGATTATTAGTGCCTAAATATTGTTTTGTATGTTGTTAAAATGTTGTTGATCGAAAATAGTAAGAGAATGATTAGGGAACTCAAAAAAAATATTTTGTGCCTTTGACATGAAGGATTTGTGAGCTAAAAAATACATTTTTGATATGGAGATGAGAAAAGATTTGGTTGACAAAAATATTTGGCTCAATTAGACTATGTCTAGATTATTTTGTAATAGTTTACTATGTAGGATTATAAGGTATTAGGTTTTATTTTATCTATCAATGTTATCATTAGACTATTGTACTAATATAGATGATGATTTGGAGGATATATTTAATGTTCCACATGTTAGTTCTATAGGTAGCCTAATATACATTATGGATTGTACATGGACAACCATTGTCCAAGAAGTGCATGCTCTTAACAAATTTATGGTTGCCCCTAATAAAGAGCATTATACTTATGTGAAAAGGGTTTACAAATATTTGCAAGAGACTTTTGATTAACATATTTTCTATAATGATGTAAGAGTTTTTTATATTTGGGGCCTCATTGGTTTAAACTGGGCTAATAATTTAGATAGAAATAGATACATGACAAGTTATGTGTTAACTCTATTTGGAGGATTTATTAGATGGATAAGTAAGTGGAAAATTATGGTTGTGTTAGCCAATATAGAAGAAAAATATATGGAGCTTCAATACATGACTATAAGGAGGTAGTGTGGATATCAAGATTGTGTGCATGTAAAGCCTTTGAGTGCTAATAGGTCAAGATTAGATGTGATAGTCCATGTTTTTTTTGGTGAACTTTATGTACCATTCTTGTAAAAAAATATCATGTTTACTATCACTTTATCTATGAGATGGATGAGGGTGGTAGTCATGATACAAAAGGTTGAAATCTAGGTTAATTTTGTAGATTCTCTCACTAGACCAATGAGCACAAAGAAATTTAGTGATACACCACATGCCTTGTCTCTTTTCTATAACTTGATTTATTTTTAGCTTCCTTTATATCTTTACTATGCAAATTTTAACTAGGAGAATGTTAAGATTAGGTATGTCATTCACCTTGAAAATCTTAAGTCTTTCAAATTATATTTAATATAAATGATAAATAATTTTCACTCTCCAAACATCATGGAATGGACAAAGATGGATTCCCATGTGAGAGGATATTTTATTTTTTATATTTTATTATCTATTATAACTTGATTATTACCCCATATTTGGTGATATGGAAAGGAAATCAATGACATCATGGAGTGCCTTAGAGGATTATCATGGGTCAGTGCAGGATGATGGGGGTCCAAACTAGGCCCTTAAGTGGTAATGAAAATTTAGAAAAATAGAGTTAAGCAACTTGACATAAAAATTTGAATAGGTCATTAACATAATTTGAAAAACATGTAAGAATAGAATTTGTAGAAAATTGAATTTAGTTTCTAAGCTACTAGTCCTTTTTTGGAAAAAAAGTAAATCTATTTGGTGAAAATTTGAAACTTCAATGCAGTAGTACTAAATGTTTCAAGAAAAAAATAAAAAAGAAGGTGTTTGTCTGGCCACCCTAATGATGAGAAAAACTATTTTTTTTTTTTGAATCTTTCAATATAAGTAGAGGACATGTGCCCATATGTGACACATTTTTTATAATTTTTTTACAAGTAAATAATTAGTAATGAATTTTCTAGTAGGAATTTTAAAATTATTTAAAACCATTTTTTCGGCCACCCCAATTTGGTCAAAATTTTATGAAATTCAAGTTTATTTTTTTAAAATATATTTTGAGAAGCATAATGTGTGATACATCTTTCAGATTCAAAAAATGTATAACCGGTTAAAAGTTATAGGTGTTTTTCAACCAACCTATCAATCGGTACTTTACACATAATACATGTAAAAAATCAATAATAATTATCTATTAAATTCAAAATAAAGCATATCTTATATTGGTAGAATCCTAACAATTTTATAAATAAACCCTTTTGTTTCGTCAAATTTGGATGAAAAATATTTGTCAGCACAAAGGGTGAAGTTCAAAAAACTATTGCAACACTTGTAAACAGATTGGGGTAGTTGACTTTTCAAGTTTGTCACCCCCAAGCCAAATACCAAATAAATCCTAAAGAAAAAATGGAGGAAAAAAAATTATGTAAAAAAAATTGGATATCCATTTTGAGAAACAAAGTGGATATTCATTTTTTAAAAGTGGGTACTCGCTTTTATGTCTTAAAAATGGATATCCGTTTTGTTGAAACGGGTACTAGTTTTTATGTCTTCAAAACGGATATCTGTTTTGAGAAAAAAAAAGGATATCCGTTTCTTAGAAACAAGTAGCCATTTTATGTCTTCAAAATTGATAT